>JACXGM010014697.1:0-21885 GCA_016801145.1 Umbra pygmaea | reverse complement strand
TGTGTGTGTGTGTGTGTGTGTGTGTTAGAAAAGCTTTGAGATGAGCCAGAAGCGGCCTCGGAAAAAAACATCATAATATTGTTCGAGCGCAACATGGCGGTAGTCATTCAAGCTTGTTGCAGCATATTGTATTTGCAACAGCATAATGGTCACTGTCTTAAAGCATGTAGGTAGAACTGACTGGGCTAGTGACAGGTTGAAGATATCGGTGAATAACCCTGCCAACTCTCCAGCACAGGGATGCTGTCAGGGCCAGCGGCTTTGCATGCATTTTCCCAACACAAAGCAGTGCATACATTGATGGCTGAGAGAGTGAGGGGCTAGTCATCTGGGCTAGGCTCAGCTTTGATAGATGGTTCCCTGGTTTCCCATTCAAAGGGAGCGTAGGAATTGTTTAGCTCATCTGGGTGGGAGGCATTGCTGAGTGTCAGGGCTGTCTTCTTTGGTTTATAGTCTGTGATGGCCTGGATGCCCTGACACATGCGTCGGGGGTCAAAGTTATTGTGTAAATGTTCCTCAATAGGTGATGTGTGGTCATGTGTGGCCCTCTTAATGCCCTTCTTTAGGAAGGACCTGGTTGAGCTGTAGGTCTCTGGGTCACTAGAGCTGAAGGCAGTGTCACGTGCATCCAGTTGGATGTGAACCTCGCTGTTCATCCAACTCTTCTGGTTGGGAAGGTTCTTACTCCAGCAGCATGGAGGCCTGTATTGGTTCGATTCTAAAGCTAAGCAGGGTTGGGCTTAGTTGGTCCCTGGATGGGAGAACAGTGCTGCTGGAAGTTGTGTTGAAGAGCCAGTAGGGGGCTCTCTTCTTTTAAGTCTAAAGATCATTCCCAATGCTGAGGGCTGTGATGGGGACATCTGCCCTGCATAGGATGCTGTCTTTAGGCTGGGATGTTAAACGGGTGTCCTGACTCTCTGTGGTCACTAAAGATCCCATGGCACTATTAGTAAGAGTAGGGGTGTTAACCCTGGTGTCATGGACAAATGTCCAATCTGGGCCTACCATCATGGCAACCTAACCATCTCTCAATTGGCTTATTTATTCGCCCTTTTCTCTCCAGGCCATTGCTGCAAGTAAGAAAATAGTTTTTCAGTCAACTTGCCTGAAAATAAAGGTAAACTAACTTATCAGTTTGTAGGTTGTTACTAGTGATGGGCATTCGAGGCTTCATTACTGTTCTTTAAGCAGCAGGATCAAGCTGTCAACACAAACTCTGAATTTACTTTGCAAAATAAGAGCTGTCACTGATATTTGACACATTGCATTTCAAATGTAATGATGGGCATTTAAGACGAAATTTCCTTTCTTCTAGCAGCAATATATTGAGCTGGCAGCAGTTGTATTTTTTATTCCCAAAAAAAAGTAATTTTAGCAATTGCTTGTGTAAGTCGGGCACGTGTAAATTAAATAGTGGTTGTATTGTCGATGAATGTGTAGCCTCAGCATGCATGTATCGATTAAAGGCTTCTGTGTTGAATGAGCTGTGTGATAGGAATCAGACCAGCTTGAACAATCGTGCTTGGAGGAAGCATGTGCTTCGATCGTTGACCGTCTCACACTTGAGCAGTTGCTGACGAGACAAGGTCAAACGTGTAATTAGACACAACAAATTGGGAGGGGAGAGTAAGGATAGTTTTTTCTTGTGTGCTCTCCTGATTCTTGCTCCCCCTGTGGGAGGTTCTAATTGCTTTCACATACGAGTGCCAACTGAGAAGGGTATGTGCCCTGACCTTAAGTTATAGGGCTTAGGCCACTTATATTTACATGTACATTCTCTAATAGGTGCCACAATGTTAAAACTAATGTGAAGTTTTTATCGTTCTTTACTGGACTTTCCACTGTGTTGCGCAACGTTGCCCTCTACCGGACACAATAGGTACAACACTGAGCACCGTACAGTGCATTGGAATTTAGTTATTATAATATTTCTAAATGTTGTTATTAATGAATATTCAAATGGAGTTTCAGAAACATTTTGACTGCCCTAATTAGTATCTTCCTTTTTCAGATCCCCTGCTAGCCAGTTATGGAACAATACTCACTGACCAAGACATTTCTTAATTGTGTTCAAATAAACCAAGGATCTTCATTTCCTGAAATTCTCCTTTAAGGCTACACTGAAAAAAAATATGACAAGTGGTTGTTCATCCAATGCATTTATTCTCATTCCATTCAGTTAAAATACAGTAATACAAGTTTATTATGTAACCTATTATTTTTAATTTAGACAAAATACAAACTGCCTGGGAAGTGCAAACCTAAAGATTTTGTCGTGACTCAAAGCATATTTTGTAGGTTACTCAAGTGTTGACATTTCCCAGCATGCTTTTCTGCACATTTTCTTTTTAAGAGTTGTTTGTTTTAATGTTAAGTATGTTCTGCTTTATGTATTCATGTATTAATTATGTGGTTTGATTATTAAGTGATAATTATAATATTTTCAACGCAAATACAAACTGTAAGTGGTTTAATTTATTGCAACCATTACTGAGAAGATTGTTCCCATCTATGTAGTTTTACAACTGCTGGATGTTCTACCAGTGGGATATTCTAATTTGTAAAATTACAATCTTGAAGTGACTGTCTGTGTGGTATAAAAGCTGTAAACACTCAAAATTTGGTATCTGCCACATTTCCTCAGGAAGGCATGATGGGAGATATGCAAATGTGACTAATTTGATGATTTACATTTGCTCAAACTAAAATGTGACAATTGGCTGTGATAATCAACCTAAAAAATAGATGCTATACCAGATTGAATTACATTTACTGGGACAACCTAAAAATCACATGTTGAACAAATATATTTTTTTTACGTCTGATAAATAGCATAAAGAATATATTTGTGATTCATTGCTGCCAATTTTTTAAGTTGGATTATGGATGCAGCCAGATGAATAACTGACCATGTATTTCCACTCTAAAATATGGTAATAAAGCATTTAACGATTTAAATCAGAAAGGAGAGCAGTTGAACCACCATTGTTAACTTAAAGTTGGATCTAAATGACAACTCATGGTTTCAGGATTAACCACCCTGACCTGTCCATAGCTCCGTATTGAAACAAAATCCCTTCCCACAGCCCTGGTCAATATGCGTTATTTATGCGCAGTGACTTTATACCGACAGATGTACCTCTCTACCTCAGACCCTAATCTATTTTTTTTTACATTTCACTGATTGTATGGTATAATGCCATGTCAAAAATCTACCTCCATATACTGACACCTGCTGCGCTATTTGTACATATTCTTAATCGTTTTGATCTGAAGACCTGCACACTCTATTCCTGTTTTTACTATTCATATTGTGTATTTTGTCTTGTAATTCATGTTTAACCTAATGTTCTCTGCACCTCTACGCTTTTATCTTGGCCAGGTCGCCATTTCAAATGAGAAACTGTTCTCAACGTGCTCACCTGGTTAAATAATGTTTAAATAAAAAAAGGTGTTAACCACCCTTTACTTTTTACATTGTTAGAAGGCTATTACATGAAATGTACATGGTCTGAAAATAAACACTTTTCTCATCAACAAAGGCATGTGTATAATCTTAATCGGGTCTACTTACAATGCGGCGATGCAATTATGTTTGTTGCTGTCTACATATTTGTTTATTATTTACGGCCACTGTCACAAAAAGCAACAGTCAGAAATGTTTTTGTTTAGGTTTTGTGACAACATCAACCCTCACAGAGTTAAAAAAACATGGCCAACTTGTTTTTGTTAGCAGTGGATGGTAATAAAGCAATTTTTACATATTTGGAGAAGGCAACAAACATAATTACACCACCTCATTGAAAGTAGACCCCCTTAAGATTATACACATGCCTTTGTTGATGAGAAAAGTGTTATTTTCAGACCATGTAAATTTCCTTTCATGTTAAAGCGTTCTAAAAATGCAAAATGTAAATGGTACCCCTTTTGTTCCAATACAAAGTTAACCTGTCCAATAAGAATGGCCTTGGGTGCATGGAGCACAAACCAAAGAAATTGATTGGTTCTTCAACATCTATGAAGCCACCTTCAACAGTCACTGCTTTTTGGTCACCCCCCATTTTTTTTACTGTGAAAAGATATGGTGATGAGATGAAGGCAGTGCTGATCCAAAAGGACAGAACACCATAAAGGAACACTTAAAGGGATACTTCACCCTACAGCTATCTGGAGGTGCTAGTAGCTTCTCCCAGACATTTGTAGAACAGTGAGATGTTTCACCCATGCCTGGCTAGTGTAAGAGCAAGATTTGAAATTTTGCGGGGAAGTTTCTCACGCTGACGTCACCCTATGGTATGAATCGACTTCCTGGAGATAGGAAAATGAATGTAGGCGTGCATTCGGTCGAGAAATAAGCATCCCTGTTATACTGATCTGGCTTTCAAACCTACTCTCTTAAAGCCTCGGTTACCCTTGATTTTTTTAAGGTATAGCTTGTCTTTCTGTGACGTTTCGATCAGCCGTTTTAATGCTAAACAGACGAGGTGGTATGATTTTTTCAGTATGTAGAGAACTACAACGCTGGCTTCCTTGTTCCAAGCCCCGCCCACCCAGCATGTTCTCTGGATTCTGTGAAACAGTTTGTAAACAAAGTCGCTGGAAACACAATTGCTAATAACCTAGGATTTGCAGATGAGGAATTTTACAACTTGCTTTTACATTCTGAGTGACATCTAACCATACATGTTTGCGCCCGAGTACACTGAAGAACATTTACAACAAATGGAGTTTGATATTCCGCTTCAACTAGGCAGCATGTTCTACAGATTATCCAGTTGAAACGCGGTTAAATTGTAATTGCCTAACTGCTTCTGTGAGAATATGTTCATCCATGTCTACTGAAGAAAAAAGCACTTGCTACAATGAATGGGATCGTGGACAAAATGTACTTGTAAGGCTTGAACCAAAATGACTGACGACCGCATATGGGTCACTGAATCACTGAAGTTTTCCAGCACACATGGAAAGAGACGTAGCAAGAGGACAATTAACAGATGAGCAAGTTTATTAAACCTATTTTCTGTACCTTGATAATGGAGCACACATCGTGTCTGTGTGGTAATGTTATTGTACTGTATGTGTACTGTGCCAGCTGTATTTAGTAGCTAGCTGAGTGTGTAAATTACTATACCTTACTATATATAGGCTA
Organism: Umbra pygmaea; assembly: GCA_016801145.1. Lineage (NCBI taxonomy): Eukaryota > Metazoa > Chordata > Actinopteri > Esociformes > Umbridae > Umbra > Umbra pygmaea. Next base: position 16,736 of record JACXGM010014697.1, on the reverse strand, counting down.
CTCTTTCTAGATAAAGAAAAATGGATGGGATCGCATCGCTTTTCAGCCGCTTTCAGGCTGTAGTGCTGGCTAATTTAGCTTGTAGATCCCTTTCATAATCTTCCGACCTAAAATGCCGACTGCAGACCCTACATTTTTATAGCCTATTGTAAATTTGGAAAGATTACTCCTTCTTTTTGGGCTTGCTGGTAATTTCTGCAACCAGGTACAGAACACCAAACGGGCATGATGAATAGAAATTAGACTACAATTTCAAAAACAAATATGTATAACTTTCTAGCATCAAGCTCTACAGAGGTGTGCTGTAGAATTGCCCATGTTCTGTGTAGGTGTGTTCAAACGGGACGGGCACTAAATTCGCTTGGAATTCTTGGATTTGTGGTAGCTCAAGTTTAGACGGATACAGAAGCACCCCAGTGTATACAAAAGGAACTGAAATATACTATCGGCTTTTCTCTGATGTATTGAAAAAGAACAGACGTGTATATGACATAAATCATCTATGGTAACGTTTGTAAATGGTATACTATGAAACTGATTTACTGTGGAACACTCCTTTAATTGTGCATGCAAGTACATGCTGATAAAACTATCCACCCCTTAACCATATTTCTGAGCTGCCTCCCGATCCCTGCCTACTCTCTAGAGGGACAAAAGAAGGCTCTGAATGGGGACTCCCTAAAGGTTTACATACAAAGTACATCCCTGCTGAGAAGCCCCTTCTCATGATCATGGATCAGCATGACACTCTAGGGAGGTTGTCAGGAACATGGTGAAGGTGGTATTTTTGCAAGCCTACACCACCCATGTTATGCAGCCACTTTATCTTCCCCTTAAAACAGTGTTGATAAGAAGCACAGGCATGGTTGGTGCCAAGGGGAGGCTTTAATAAACAATGCCTGTCCAAATAGAATGCTGTGCCCAACCAAAATGTTGAAACTGTTTAACTAATGTTTAATTTCACTGTGAAAACATAGCGGAGCTAGTGTAGATTCTTAAGAATATGCAGGCAGGAGAAATGCCAACTTCAAATCATTCATAGAGCGAGTGTAAACTCATGTGGAAATGTATCCAATCCAAGCCCACTGCATTTCACCAGTGTTGGGTAAAGTAGCTTGTACCGTTACATTCCAGTTGCTTGTTGAATTTACAGGTTTTGGGAAGTCCCTAATTAAGACAAAATGATCAGGTAAATGGAGTTCATATCTTACTGGTGACCATGATTGATATTTTCTTTACTCTTTCTATTTGTTTTATAGGTCACTTTTAAGATATGAAATCCCTTTACCTGAAGATCTTGTCTTAATTAGGGACTTCCCAAAACATGTAAACTCAACATGTAACTAGAATGTATCTGGAATGTAACAGAAGTAGCTTTACCCAACACTGCATTTCTATACTAAACAGACCGAAATGTGACATCTGCCGGGACAATAACTCCTTGTGAGTATTCTTACGTATTAAATCTACATTCTACCGGAACACTTCCAAGAATACACCAATCATTTACAATTTAAAGTACTTAGGGAATTTTTAGTTCAGGGATAATATCCTAGATTAGTGAGGTTAAGGTTAGGGTAAAGTTAAGGTACACTGACTTTTTTACTTTTCGTAAATGTATAAGGCATACGTTCTCCTGCCTCCAGAAATGTCACATGGTTGTATGCTTTATTTTTTACAATTTTGTACAGTTTTGTACGTATTGCCATGAGAACAGTGTATATACTGTATTATTATATACAAGTATAATTACAAACATCCCATAAGTTTCAAAGGCTTTTATTGACAATTACATTAACCTCTTAAGGATCAGGCTATGATTGAGAAAACATACTGAAAGTTAACCTTTTGTTACACTGGACCTGAAGCAAGGAGAGAAACATGGTTGATATTTTTGAAGAGGAAAGACTGACTTTTTTGGAATTGTGAAGTTTATTTAGAATAAATGCACACAGTGAATCTGGCACAAGATTAAAAAAATATATATGTTTTTTTTTACATTATATTTCAAATGCAAATTAAAAGCCATATATTGAAATAGGGTGCTGGAAACACTTCTAATCATGTCCCCCAGGGAAAAACAAAATATGTCTAAAATTGTAGAACGATTGAGTCAACAGCCAAGGAGCTATAGACTATTTTGTAAGAGGACCACAAGTGTCCTTCACAATTGTGCACAGATGTACTCAAGTGTCCAAATTAATAATTTTCATATAAATAAATATAAAAACATGATATGGTTTCTGTTCTTACAAAATACACATACATATTTTTACATACACAGACCCATCTTCTCCATGCATGGAAAGCTCTGCAGAGTCAATCAATGCATACCGGGTATGCATGCATCTAGTTTATGGAGTTTTTGGCTTACAAGAATAAATAAAAATATAATATGGTTTCTATTCTTACAAGACACACATATTCATACAAATGGCATGATATGTTTACAAGAAAATATATCTATTTTTATATGCACAGACCCTTCTCCTCCATGTGTGTATGTGAAGACACAGCCTATGTTAACAAAAGTGTAGAAAGATGTTTTAGATATCTGCGAACATCTAGAATTCAGCGGTTGGAACACTGTTTTGAAGGTGGTCATAGATTGTAAACAATGTGGATTACGGTAAAGTTAGATTGAGTATTTCTTCATTTTCACATAAATTGATTATACAAATGAAAACAATGCTCCATTTCATTGCTGGGACCCTTTGGATGACGAATCAGAGAAAGATAGCTGAGTGTAAGTATATATTTTTTCGTCAGACGTGGATGTTTTAGCTGATTTACAATAACAAGCGGGTTTGTTTACATTGCACTCACGTCATATTATAACGTGTATTTTTTTTCTTGTCATAGCTAACGTAAATTGGATATGTTAGCTAAATTTTCATGTCAGACATGTATATGCAGAGTGAAATCTGCACTTGTGAGCAGTGATTCTAATCCACTTTCTTTGGGGGGCCAAAACATCCCGCAGGCGGGACACTGGTCACTAAGAGGTTAAGTTTATGCAAAGAGTCACTATTTGCATTGTTGACCTATCAAGACCTGTGCAATCAACCCTGGCACGCTGTCAATTAAATTCTGGTCCACATCCTGACAGATGGCAGTGCATTCTTGCATGATCAACGAGTTTGTCAGAATATGTGGGGTTTTGTTTGTCCACCCACCTCTTGAGGATCGACCATAAATTACCATTGGGATTTAGATCTGCAGCGGCTCCAAACCTGTGGAACGCCCTTCCTACTGTTTTGCGGTCTGTAGTCTCTGTTGCTATTTTTAAAAAAACATCTGAAGACACACTTGTTTAAATTGGGTTTTGACTCATGTTTTTAAATTTCTGTTTTAGTTTTGATTTGATAATCGATTGTTTTAGTCTTTTTAATTATTTTGTCGAATCTCACTATTGTTGTCAAATGTTTATAATGTGAAGCACTTTGTGACTTTGTCTGTAAAAGGTGCTATATCAAATAAACATATTATTAATATTTTTTTTTATCATTAGCATATTTTTTTCACAACACACATATACATATATACATACATACATATATACATGAACATAAAACATACCAAAACAATATATATATATATATATATATATATATATATATATATACCCATATACAAACACACATACATACATATACATACATACATATACACATACATATACATATGAAATAACAATAAATAAAGAGAAAACAATTTAACAATTCATGACACACAGTTCCAAGGCTAATAAGTAGGTTATGAGAAAACCTAATCAAGTTTATTTTAAATCTGGGAAAGAAAAAGTTTTACATCATTCTATACAAAGGATACCTCTTCCATCTACTGTGTCTAACCCTGAAGAGTAATACATCACACAAAACACAATAATTGACCTTTCCATACTTCCGTTTTGAGATTTCAAATACAACTAAACCAAAAACCACATGAACCACTATTTATTCTATATAAATAATCCACTTCTCCCATCTTTCTTCAAATAACAACGTTTTATTTCTTATTCTCATATTAAACCTCTCTATTTCGTATATTTCTGTCACCACATTTTTCCATTAATACTTAGTTATATTTTTTTTCCACCAGTTTCTAGTAATTTGTTTAATTATTGCTACTCTTATGGTTAAAAACAAATGGGAGTTCTTCTTTTTAATTTCTTCTGGCACCCTCCCCAAAAGCAAACATCTCAGGTCCTTATTTTCCAGTGTGCCAAAGATAATTTATTATCTTTGATTATTAATATTATTATTATTTCCCAGGCATGGACCCAAAATCTCGATGGTTTTGTTTCCTGAGCCATTTAGTTATCACTTTTGCCTTATGGCAAGGTGCTTCATCATGCTGGAAAAGGCATCGGTCGTCACCAAACAATGTTTGGGAGAAGTTGCTCTCTGAGGTTGTGTTGGTACCATTCTTTATTCATGGCTGTGTTCTTAGGCAAATTGTGAGTGAGCCCACTCCATTGGCTGAGAAGCAACCCCACACATGAATGGTTTTAGGATGCTTTAATTTTGGCATGACACAAGAGTGACTGTAGCGCTCAACTTGTCTTCTCTGGATAAGGTGTTTTCCAGATGACCCAAACAATCGGAAATGGGATTCTTAAGAGAATATGACTTTACACCAGTCCTCAGCATTCCAATTACTGTACCTTTTGCGGAATATCAGTCTGTCCCTGAAGTGGCTTCTTCGCTGCCCTTCTTGACATCAGGCCTTCCTCCAAAAGTCTTTGCCTCACTGTGCATGCAGACTTTACGAGATGGTCCTGGCGCTTGCTGGACTTTCTTGGGCGCCCTGAAGCCTTCGTCACAACAATTGAACCTCCTTGAAGTGCCCGATGATCTGATAAATGGTTGATTTAGAGGAAATCTTACTAGCAGCAATATCCTTGACTGTGAAGTGCTTTTTGTGCAAAACAAAGATGACTGCATGTGTTTCATTGCAGGAAAAACAATGATTTCAAACCCCACCCTCCTTTTAAAGCTTCCAGTCTATTATTCAAACTCAATCAGCATGACAAGAGTGATCTCTAGCCTTGCCCTCATCGAGACAATCACTGACATGATGGCAGCTGGTCCTTTTGCTTTTTTGGATTAATTTCATTTTCATGGCAAAGCGGGACTTTGCAATTCATTACAATTCATCTGATCACTCTTCAATACATTCTGGGGTATATGCAAATTGCCATTATCAACACTGAGGCAGCAGACCTTGTGAACATTTTTATTTGTGCCATTCTCAAAATTTGTCAGAATATTGTACACAAGCATAGGCAGAAATTCCCGGGGGGACATGTCCTCCCAATCCTGAGAAAATTTCTACGTGATCTCTTAGAAATCTGTGATACTACTACGGATACTTAACTTCAAACTCTGTGGCAGTTTCACGGAATGGCAGAAAATTCTGTGAAATAAAGATGGATCCATAACTTCTAAATTTGTGGCAGTTTCATGGAATCACATGAGGACATAGCAGCATGTAAATAGCGTAGATTTTGCAGGTTGGTAGGATGGGGATGGTGGGCGGGCGTAAAAACATGCGACTCACACACCAAAGATTGTGAGTTCAAATCCATGCAGACATTTTGCATGTATTTTCAAACATGCGACTCACATACCAAAGATTGCGAGTTCGAATCCATGCAGACACTTCGCATGTATTTTCTTTTCTATTCCAGCGCGATGCAGACGTTACAAATATGCTTTTTATCATTTTTTTCCTCACTACCACCATGGTTACAAACAATACATTATGACAAAATCCTGTTACATGAAGGTAACAGCAAGGTTTCTGAGTGGTTAAGTTTAGGTTAGGGGTTTGGGTAAGGCTTAAATCAAATTTACAGCAAGATGTCTGAGTGGTTAAGGTTAGGTTAAGGGTTTGGGTAAGGCTTAGATCAAATTTATAGCAAGGTTTCTGAGTGGTTAAGGTTAGGGTAAAGGTTTGGGTAAGGCTTAGATCGAGTTAACAGCAAGGTCTCACTGTGCGCCCATCGCAGACTTTTTTGTGAAACAGATTTTAGATTCTGAAGTTCAGATTCCGTGGATTTGTCCCCCCAAAATATTCTGTAGTCATAACTATATAATTAAAAAAAATATTAATAATATGCAATTAAAGCAATTGTGCTGATTAAAAGATTGCAAACAGTTAACGTTTACTGACCTCCAGTAAGTAGTTCAAACAAATAATTTGTTAGACCTTGTACAAAATAACACATTTATAGAACACATTAACATTATTTATTTTACACTACATTAAATTGCAGGTCACTCTTTATGTTAGCTGATGTTTGCTAGCTACAGTAACATCAATCAGTGTTTGCAGCTGTTTGAATTCGAGTCAGTGAGAGAATCTAGCAAGGTGACAGTGTTTGTGTCTGTCTTGGGAGTAAACAAGCAAAGATTATTGAAAACACAGATTAAATTAAATTGATGTGGGAGGCCTGCTAATACAAAACAAAAACATAACTAGCTACTGTATATTAAAATGACAAAAGGTTGCAGATTAGTTTGTGTAAATGTTGAACTCATAAAGCTGTCAACCCTCGTCACTGCAATCCGTTTCACATTTGCTTGCTGATTCACTATCTACATGGTAGATCAAAGATTATAATAGAATTATTGAAGCCAATAGATTATAGAAGTGGATTGCCAAATGTGAATAACATGCACACTGTGTGTGTGTGGGTGCATGTGTAGTCAGCCAGGTAGAAAAATGACAGACATCAGATAATTTTTCATTACTCCAAATCGCAAAGAACGCTAGTAGCCTAATATACGGTATTAAAGACTAGTAGATAAAATGTTAATTTGAAGGAAGTTAAATGCTAATGGACAGAAATTTAGCTGAGGCTCTTATCTAGAGCAACTTACAGTTAGTACAGGGACATTCTCCCAGAGCATCTTATGATAAATTGCCTTGCTCAAGGACACAACAACATTTGACACAGTCAGAAATCGAACCAGCAACCTTCCAACTACTAGTCTGACTCCCAACCACTGAGCCATTTGCGCACCATTAAGTCTAATTTCTCTTTAAGCCAAATGTTTTCTCTTGGATTGAGATCTGGGCTGTGCAGGCCTTTGGAATTAACTGAAGTTTGTGGAACCAGTTTAAGATTTTAAGTGATGGACAATTGTCTTGCTCGTAACATCTATTTGAAAAGCTTCCACTGGAGGCTACAACGGCAGAGTCTCTACCCATCTTCAGGAAACATCTGAAAACCTTCCTCATCAATGAGTACTTAAATTAGTTGTATTCCACTTCTGTTCTCTTGAAATATTTTTGTTATTTGTATGATCCTTCTGTAGCACTGTTTTGACTATTCACTTTTTCATATAATGTTTCATATATACTGTCTAGTACTGATATTTTCTAGCACTCTAGTACTTTTTTGACTATTCATTGTTTCATATGTTGAATGCTCTTACTACTATGTCTATTGTGGTTGTTTCACCTAGTTTCTTCTAAAGTCGCTCAGGATAAGAGAGTCTGCTAAATGATTAAAATGTAAGTGTAAATGAAAACAGGTAGACTGTGGCCATAAAGCAATTTATATAGTCAGCAACAATACTTAGGTAGAGTATGCTGTGACATTCAAATTATTCTCAATTGGTATTAACAGTATGTGCCAGGAAAGCATTCTCCACACCATTACACCACCAACAGCCTGTATCTTTGACACAAGGCACGCTGGATCCATGGATTCATGCGGCTTATAACTTTTGCATATCACAGCAGAAATCAGGATTTGTCAAACCAGGAGACATTTTTCCAGTGTTAGTGATCCCATGCTCACCATACAGTAACCTTATCTTCCTTTTCTTAGCTGTCAGGAGTGGAACCCTGCATGGTCCAATGCTGCTGTAGCCCCTCGTTTGAAGGTTTGACATAAAGAGTGGTAATTTACAATGTGACCTGTCAGCTTGAACAAACCTGGCAAGGATTCTCTTCTGATCTCCTACATTAACACATTTCTTTCACCCACAGAACTGCAGCTCAGGATGCCTTTTTTGTATCGCAACATTGTCTGTATACTCCAGTCTAGTGTCCACAGCTGTTTGATATTGTCGAGTGTCACCAGTTAATATGTTAGGTCCAACCCCACAGTTTTGTGATAACTACAGTGCTGCTTGAAATTATCCAAACCACTTGTGCAATTATAGATTATCAGTGTTCAGTGTGAACATTAAATTAAATAATTGAACAGTTTATATTTGCAAATTGTCTAAGAGCAAAATAAATATGTTTTGTTGAAAAACAGGTTTAAAAATAGTGAACACCAAGTTGAAGGAAGAGGATAGTGAGAGCACATCAGTATGGGAAAGGCTATAAAACAATCTCTAAAAGATTTCAGCTACAATCCACTTCAATCCACTACAAGGCAAAATAATTTACAAAAAGGAGAAAGTTAACATGGGCAACTTGGTTCATACACATCGATATGCTTTTGTTGAATAAATGAGGTAAACCTATGACAAGTTCATTGCACATTTTAAATCAGCTATATTATATATCTGTAAGATTTCTTTAAATAGATGTAATTTACCAATGTGTAATTTGCAGACAGGTCGATTCAGATATGGGGACTCGAGTTGCAGACTCAGACTCGAGTCGCACACACAGTGATTTCAGACTTGAATTTCAGACTCATCCTCAAAAGACTTCAGACTCTACCAGGACTCGAGATGCAGGAACAATCTTTATTTTTAGGAATCGTCTGATAAGCTAAATGTTACTCCCCTCCCTGCGTAACATGTAACCTACCCACCTAACAGGTAAGTACTAATATTAGTGGGTATCTGCTGCGCGCGGCCACAAGTTAGAGTACAACAAACTTGTCAATCGCACTGGCAGCTGCTGTGCCATTCACCATAAGCTTTGGCTTTAAAAACATCATACAACAAAGCCCAAACAAAAGAAGCTTAAAATTAAGGATTAACCACATCTAATTTTACCAGGCACCTGAAAACGCACCGATAGGTTAGCAAACACGTTTAGCTCAGCATTGGCCATCTAACATTAGCTTGCTTCTTGTTTTAGCTATGACCAACGGTAGGATAAGTCAGGGCATTTGTTTGCTGCCAAACTTGTGGTACTTCATGAACGTAATCATTTATATCCCGCTGGCTGCCACCACGTTCATTATTAATGTAGGCTGCAAAAGTGTTACAGGTTTATTGTTGTCATGTAATGTTATTGTTTTATTAAGTTAACGTTACACTGGGTTTGAGAGTCTGGGGGATGTCTTGACTTACCGTAGTTTATAAGCTGTTATTAGTTGTAGAAGCAGTGCACATTACATGGATGTGCTCTTTCAAGTAAAAATAGGTTACAGTGAGTAATGCTAATAATTTTTGAATAACTGTCTATAACCATTTTCCATTGATTTTCTCAGAACCGTGTGTTTCGCAACAATAGTGTTTTCCTAGAATGTGATGTTTTGTGATGTGATGTTTTGCAGTTTGCATTAATTGGGAGGATGTTAATTATGGCACGGTGAGGTATAACATTTTCTGTATTTCTTTGTATGGCCCCACAAAGCCTCCACAATAGGAGGCAAGGTATGTCATTATGATTCAGAAACAGACAAGAGAGTTCTTTCATTTTTGATACCTCAATATTATGTCTGAACTGTACTGTATGTCCATGTTATAAGGCACAGTTATTACAGTTATTAACTTTAAATTAAATCATTCCTGGTGTTTTTTTACATTAAATAGCCTGTTCACACTGATTATATCTTGTATAATTAGATACTGTATTCTAATAAACAAAAGATTTATAATAAAATAGTACATGCTTTGAATTCCTTATACTGTATATGCAGTAGCTATGTAGTGTTCTAAGCAGCTTGGATGGAACACAGCAGGTGATACAACACTCATTATAACCTCAATAGACTTGAGATTTGACATGGACCTTAGCTAAAAGACTTGAGACTTGACTTGGACTCTAGCTCAAAGAATTGAGACTTGACTTGAACTCTAGCTCAGAGACTTGTAAGCATCTCTGGGTGGATTAAAAACACTACTGTAAATCGTCAGGCTGTAACTTCTCAAATGTTGTTCTTATTTAATTGGTCAGTGTTAAGTTTAAATACAGTATGAATGCAGCTACACTAGAGCGTATGGTCTGAACGACATCATTGTTAGCTATAGTTTAAAGTGTACGTTTCAAACATGTAATAGATGCAAAGGACAGTCAAGAGGGATCAGCATATTTTGAAAAGGAGAAGGAAGGGTGAATGGAGTTTGTCAAAGAGGGAAGATCTGATGCAAGGACGCAGCACAGTTGCTCTCCATTCAAGGTGTTTGTTTCAATGGTGATTCGTCATCCCTGCAGACTGCTTGCTACTGTTAAGGACAATCTGATGAGAAAGTGTGTGATCATATCCAAGGAGCCGCAGCAACATTTGTAAGTAGTTGTTGCCTGATTTTTTTACAGAAATAATCAATCTTTGCTGTATCTGTGACATAGGTCTAAGCTTCACAAGTTAATTGATGGAAGAAACTAACATCTTTAGCATTTAGATTAGCCTACCATATGGCCTGTTAAAACAATTGGTTCAGTAAAGGGTTTCAAAAGTACATGGCCATCTCTCTCTCTTCCTCCCTCCCTCCCCCTCTCTCTCCCTCCCTCCCTCCCTCCCTCTCTTTCCCTCTGTCCCTGCGTCTCTCTCTCCCACCCTCCCATTTTAGTCAACTTTGCTCAAAAGAGCCAATATGACACTTATCTATGTGAAATGTTTAAATCAACTGGAGACAGTCAACCAATACACTACCATACTACCACCTCTCACCATGATCAATTGGGCTGTTACCAGTAGTGATGGGAAGTTCGATTAATTGTACTGAATCGTATCTTTGAATCTCGTTCATTTAAATGGATGAATCATTTTGATTCGTATCGTTCATTTGCGCATGCGCAGATCGAAATAAATGAAAAGAACCAGTATACTGCTCCGTACGTATGTACTGGATCATAGAAATAAGCCTTCGCAAAAAAAAAGGAAATAACGAAATTAATTAACCAAATAATGGAACATAGAAGTTATGCACCTGCACAAATCTAAAAACATTTAAGATAATGATCTAATCTCATACGACGTCTGAAAGAAAGTTTTACATTTGAGGCAATAAAATAAGTGTAGCTGTCAAGTGTGTCGATCACTTCCATCCATTTAAATATCCAGCGTCATATGACTTCGTAAGAATAACAATTAAAATAAAGCTTAAAATATTTATTTTGTACATAGTCCTGTAATAGGATCAACAGATCCATATGTAAGATATGATAAAGGTGCATTTGTCAAATTAGTAATTTGTTCGGAATAGTTAAGTCAGTCTACAGTGATGAGCAAACATGTGCAAATCCAATAACTACATTGTATTGAATAATAGAGTAATGTGCCTGCCCCAAAATGAATGATATGAACGATCATAGAAGTAGTGCGCCTGTGCGAAAAAGAACGAAATTAACAACTCATGTACCAGTACCGGGCAATGTACTAGTACGACATACTAGTACCGAGCAGTATACTGAATCATAGAACTAATGCGCCTGCGCCAAAAAGAACAATATGAACGACTCATGTACCAGTAACGAGCAGTATACTGGATCATATAAGTAATGCGCTTGCGCCAAAAAGAATGATATGAACGATTTAGATACTAGTAACGAGCAGTATACTGGATCATAGAAGTAATGCGCTTGCGTCAAAATGAACGATATGAATGATTCAGATATTAGTACCGAGTAGTATACTGGATCATAGAAGTAATGCGCTTGCGCAAAAATGAACGATTTGAACGATTCAGATACTAGAACTGAGCAGTATAATTCCCTCAACGAGGGAAAAGTAGTGCATATTATAGTTACAGTTCACGAAAGCTACCTTTGAACTCGTTGGACTTGCCATCGCTCTGACTCCTGGTCGTTGGTGTGTGCGACTGTCTGTCTATGCGTGTGTGTGAACTGAACAGTGAACACCTGCCCTACTCTGCTTCTGGTTGGTTGGCAAATGATGAAAATGTACTCTAAGCCAATCATCATCCGTTGTGGTTGTCTACCACCCCCCTGACACACACACACACACCAGAGAAAAAAAAAAAGGTCCTGCAGAGAGAAAGCAACAGATGAAAACCGCTTCATCATGCTCAATTAAAGTAACGCCGCATTTTATTGTCAGTAACTGTAACGGCGCTGTAACGGGGGAAACAGTAATTTGTTTGATTACTTGTTACTGAAAAAACTAACGCCATTAGTAACGCTGTTTATTTATAAGGCCGTTATTCCCATCACTGCATAGGTAATACTACCAATGCATCAGTTGTTCTGGAGCAATATGACCTAGCAATATTCTGTCACCAATGTTTTCATTTTACGTCACAATGATCACAAAATATGCAAGCCAGCCATCTATTAGCTTGCAAACACTGACTGGTGTTGACTGCAGAAACAATAAGCTGCTTCGCCTGGGCTGATATATCAGGCCGTAAGGGGTCATAGGTAAAGCATTTTGTGTCTGGATATTCATGATCTTAAATGGAAAGATTTAGCTCGAATAGTATTTTTAGGATGAATTTACCCTTACCTTGGGTTGTGTCAGTAAGCATTTGGTGTCCTATTTTATGATCAGCCATTTATTTACTATTGCATCAGCCTGGAGCTAGCATTTTATGTACACAGCGCATGCCTTATGGATACAGCTTATGCTTTGACAATATGTTTACAGTACTTGCCTTTTATGTTACATACTATAAATATAGAATTATAAAATCGTTTTAATGCATGTAGGGTTTATTGGTAGTTGTTCTTAGAAGTTACAGGGCCCATTGTGTAGTGATTGATTGCAATCTCTTCATGAGATAACAAGTTGTGTTTGATGCATAGGGCTATACTCGATTTTGTGTAAAGCATTTAAAGTTTAGAGTGTCTAAATGTATTTTGCATATCAAGAAAAACTGTAAAAGAGGAAAGGACAAAATTCCAAAAACCTGTACAACTTTAAGGCTTTCAATGCCTTGATTGCATATACTTTATGCAGAGGGTTGTAACTGTTTCCAATTGTAATGAAGTAGAGTAGCAACATCTGTAATTTTCTTTCATCTGAAACCCGATGAAGTGATTCTGATTAACTGTCAATAAAAGCAGCTCTTCCTGTAGGATATTGTTTAAGTTTTCCTTCAAGAAGCTAACAAAGAGCTACAGGATTTCATTGTTGAAAGATACAGATCAGGATAAGGACAACATGTTGAAGGCATTACATATATCACGGAACACTGTGAAGACCATTATTAGGAAGCGAAGGACAGACAGCACCACCAGGACATTGCATTGACCAGGACATCCATCCACAATTGATGACATGCCAAGGAGAATGCTCATGGAGGTTACCAAGGGGCCAACTGCAAACTTAAAGGAGCTGAAATGTCTGTCAGGAACTGGGTTCAAGCTGCATATTACAAACATTGCACATATTCTCCACACGGTTGAGGTGTGGGGTTTAGTGTCTCTCAGAGAAATGAATATCAAAGCTCAAATACTATTGCAAAGCAGCATTCAAAATTGTTGCTTTGTTTACTTCAAAGCTAGTGATCCATCTGGCTCACAAAAGGATCTTTATTCACTGCTTAAAAATAAAAAAATGGAACAAGGAGACTTTCAAATCCTACAATGTCTCCAATTCAAAGCCTCGATATTTTCCACATTTTACCATGGCTAATTATCCATGGTGATTGAGGTGGAGAAAGAGCGTGATGATTACCCTACTGTGATAATTCCGCTTTTTGTAACTAATTATACTGAAGTATTGAAACAGAATAATTGTTTATACTTTTTTATACTCCAAAAGTTAGAATTTGAAATAAGCAACTGCTTTTTAGGCTTCATTTGAGGGAATTTTTGGTTTCAGAACCAACTGCTGTTTGTGTGCGAAATTTGTATTTTCTGGAAGCAATGCTATTAAAAACATTCTCATACAGATTGTTTTCTCTTTCAGTTTACACTCAAAGCATAAGTCAATGTACTGTTTCTTTATGAAAATAAATGTTTATTTAGAGATAAATATATGCATATCAATTATTTTGGGACAAATTACAAATGCTAAAAAGTACATGAGGCAGTTGTTTGAAAATAATTCTATAATAATTTAGTAGCCTTAAAAATAACCTATAATGTTCATGGCCCTTCACTTGTAATGAAGTTATGTTAACCCGAACATTCCTAAAATGTGTCTGATGAAAAGTTGTAGATTTAAACTTTCAAATGGTCTTAATACAGCATTTCTAGTAATATTTCCATTGATTAAATTGAATGGTAGAGTAATATCATGAATTTTTTTTAACATTATCATCAATGAGATGAAGGGATGTAATGAATAGCATTATCTTAACCATATCTGCCAACTCTCACACAGTGCCCGTAAAAGGATCACACGCCAATTTGAAACCAATCAAATGTGTGTGTCTCAGGCACTGCGTGAGAGTTGCCAGCTATGTCTTAACTGAACATTTGCATTTTTTATTTGCTTTCACACCTTTTCCAACTCTACTGACTTAGACCATCTTAAAGATCCCTCTGACACATACTATCACCCCTAGTAAGTTTGATACCCATGGCTCCAAAACAAAATAAGAAAAACATGTAAAGGTATCTTAGGTTTAATGCTGTACTGTATGAAATGGTTTGTAAATTGACTGTCAATTGTTGTAGTCAACAGAACAGTTGAACAGTTTTTGGTTCGCCATTTTTGTTTTTGCACCTGCGTGTTTAAAATGACAGTGAAAAATGGGCTAAGCAACAGATATAGATCCTGAGAATAACAAGAAAGCAACTATTCAGAACCAAATACAGCCATATCCACCCTCAGGTGAAACTTAAGGGCTTATCACAATGTCATTTCACATTCATCAAATGACAAATGACATGCAATTCTCTTTCCCCAGAGATTGCCACACACAATGCACTTTTCCAAGAGTAAAAGAAACTTAAGGGAAACATTTATGCAATCGCTATCTACAGTACCGTCAGGGAAACCCTTGAAGGTTATGTATCATAACATAATTTATAGTGGGCTCCACTGCTCCACAGATGTGTAACTGCCAGTTGGGGATAGAGCATTGAGAGGGCATATTTAGTAAGTCATGAAGTTTAGAAAAATCAATCAACAAGGTGACATAAGGGGGATCAGTGTCAGGGGACACAATGAGAATACTGGCAGTGGCAAGACGTTCGGCCCAATGCCAAATGATCAATATCATTCATGTAATGAAACAAGGGACTACATCACACGCTCAAAGTTATCTTTAGTCTTGATCGACATCAGATTCTCTCCGCATGAAGCGAGAAGAAGACAATGAGGGTGATATTGTGTAGCATTAAACTCCATCTGTAAATTGTAGCCAATGTACTGCACAGAACAAATTAGCCAATTAAAGTAGAGAAACAGGGCTTAAGACTCCAATAGACTGAGACTCAAGTGCTCTTCCAGGCAAGGGGAGATAGAGAGTTAGAATGAAATCTATTGTTTTTCCAGGAATTGGAGTGTCATTAAACATTCAGTTTATGCACACGCACGAATTGAAGAGTTTTAATATGGTACTTAAAATCGCTCTGCAGTGAGATATAGTGTATTTGTTAATAAATAACCCCCCAAACTGTTTTGATCCCTGAAATAGAAATAGTTGTTTGTCTCTTCTGCAGAGTATTAAAATAAGATTTGTGTAGGAAATCTATGGGAGATAAAGTAGATCCATTACTTTAACAGAAGGTACTGCTTTGCTGTCTTCTTGAATTTGTATTCCTATCTATGCAGTTACTTAAATCTGGAAAGAACGAACAAATCAAAAATAAAACATGTCTGGTCTTGGCTGTACATTGGGAGCTTTGCAGAAATGTTATGGTAACTGGTAAAAACTTCAGTTTTCTATGCACTGGAAGACAGCATATTATCCAGCCGACATGAAAAAGGAGTCACTAGAGCGCAAAGCGACAAGGCAACTCTGTCCGATTCCCATAAATGGCAGCTGAGCGAATTTGCACTGCCCTTTGTGAGACCCCCTGGGCACTCTCGGTATGTCATGACCAGGAGTCAAACTCCAGGCTGCAACATTTGCAGTGGTACTTTGAGGCCGTAACCTGAATCACTGTGCAACTTGGGGGCCCCTTATGGGTTCTTGAGCCATACTACTGTATGCCTTCATTGTAAGAAGAGAGCCATGTAATTTGACTTTACTATAAAAGGGGAGTCAAGGACGTGACTTGAAATTATTTTAATATCTTGTTTCGGAAGTGCCAGATCTCTATTAGTAAGGCATATCATGAAGGCCAATTCATATTTCATCGTGTGGGACAATTAGGCCCTAAGATGCATTAAAATGCCTAGTCCTATCAAGCATTTCTGATCATTTAATGAATAGAAGCCAAAGCTAAAGTAATGGAAATTCAGTGACAATATCTGGAGTTCGCATTGTTAAGGTATAAGCTATTTTACAGCAGATCATTTGTGATGCTCTCCTATATATTAGTGGTGCAACGGATCGTCATTGATCCGTGATCCGTTCGGATCAATATCTTCGGTTCGGCACACACGTGATCCGCGGATTGATTTCTGCAAAAAAAGTTGTGCGCATGTTCAGTCCGCTCACAGCGTGGTGATGGCGAGCGGAGGAACGGAGGAGCTTAAACGCCCCGCGTCATTTAAATCCCCTGTATTGGAG
>JACXGM010014695.1:0-14769 GCA_016801145.1 Umbra pygmaea | reverse complement strand
CGTGCATGTGTATGTGTGTGTCACAGTTTTAGTGTGTATCACTGCTAAAACATCCAAAGTCATTATTCAAGCAAATACTACAACAATACTTACATTACATTGTACATTTATTTTTTACATTATAGTCATTTATAAAATGTATGTTTTAGCAGAGCCACTTAATTTTACTTAACACACAGCCTTAAAATAAAGCTCTTCCTTAGTTTTATAACTGTAGAATAAAAGATGTTACTTAGTGTAACTTAGAGGACGTATCCTCCACATTCCATGTGTCCATTTCAGAGGCAACCTTAAATGGCAATTGTAATTTAACAAGGATCTTTTTGAATGAGCTAATAAAAAGAGGTTTAAGGATCACTAAAAAAACATCACTAGGGCAGGTTTAATGTGCCATACCTTCCTGGCAGATTCCCTGGTAATAAGAACAAGAGGTTTAATATACTTCCAAAATTGCAGACTATTCACTATCAGTAACACTTCTTTAGACCAGAGCCTATACATCTCTTGTAAACAAAGTGTGTACTACAGAGTAAAGGGACTATGGTGCTATTTGGAAAGCATTACATGACTGTAGAAGCTCTAAAGTTAGTCCAGCTGTACCTGAGACAATGATGTAGGGTCATTGAGAAGCCAGCTGAGAACTTTAAGGCTTTCCCTTGTATCATGAATAAGCCATTTAAGATTCCCTTTAAATCAAACATTCTTTAGCATTTCAGTAAACCAATGCAGACATGCTGCATAAACATCCTTGTTATTGATACTTTATTGTTTCTGTAAGTTAAGCTTAAATTGTCCTACGGACATGCTGGGTTGTCTGACTCACTACTTAATTTTCTTTCCACCTCGTCTGATTGGTTCAATAAACTGAAGAGAAAAAACCTGCATAAATGACTGAAAGAATATTTTATTTTTATTTGACCTTTATTCACCCAGGATACACTCTCTGAGATTAAAAATCTCTTTTACAGGAGTGTCCTGGCCAAGAATAGGCAGCAGTTGCAATCACAGACTTACAAATCAGGACAACAAGAATGAATAATGAATGCAGAGGCTGTGGAGTGCATGGTTTGGTTCCACGTGTCCCGTTAGAAAGAAGATCCTTAGAACGTTATTCAGCTCTCTCCACCACCATCATCAAAACAACAAACGAGGGGATTTCTTTTTACAAGAACAGTCTTCATCCCTCTAGTAAAGTTCCAGTGACTCATAAAATCCATGCCAAGGCATTTTAGAGCAGATCTGGCAGCTTGTGGTGGTCCAAAACCTTACTGAGACATTATGTTTAATGGTTTTCTTATAATTGTCAATCGTCTGTAGATATTGTCATGCTTGAGCTGAAGAATAACAAGGCAAAACCAAGTGCAGAGTGGGTTTGGAAATTTAATACTGAGAAAAACAATAAACATACAGTATATGCAGCAATTCAAAAACATACATGACACGTAAACATATAGCGTGACAAGGACATGGGGCTAGTAGAGGGTAGCATGGGGGTAGCAGAGGGTATATATCCATCCAACTTCATCTCTGACAGGCTGTCCGCTAGATACCTTTTTACTCACAAATACATCTGTGGTTGAAATACTGATCATCAAATCTAGTTCCATCTCCTGTACACTTGATCCTATTCCAACATACCTCCTAAAAACCATTCTGCCATCACTTATTCAACCTATCACCCACATTATAAATAGATCTCTCACCACTGCCTATGTTCTGCATGACCTGAAAATAGCAGCCATCACTCTATAAAATAGCAGCCAATTTTAAAGAAGCCCGGTCTTGACAATGCCATTCAGAACAATTATAGACCAATATCGAACCTCCCATTCGTTGGCAAGCTACTTGAGAAGGTTCATGTGGCACAACTGCAGTCCCATTTAGAGAAACATGATCTTTTTGAACCACTTCAATCTGGTTTTCATCCTTACCACAGCACAGAAACAGCACTTTTAAAGGTGCTTAATGTTCTCCTTCTGGCTTCTGATTCTGGTGCCCATAGTATCCTGATTCTTCTTGATCTTAGTGCAGCATTTGACACTGTATGCCACTCTAAACTTCCTTCTCGACTGTCTGAAATAGGTATCAATGGTGCGGCTCACCAGTGGTTAACTTGATATCTATCAGATAGACAGCAATTTGTTAGGATAGATGACAGTCGATCCCGTACTGTCACTGTTTCTCATGGTGTACCCCAAGGTTCTGTACTTGGTCCTCTTTTATTTCTCATCTATGTGCTGCCACTAGGGCAGATCATCAGACGACATTGGCTCAACATTTATAGTTACGCTGATGACATTCAAATCTATTTCACGGTTACACCCAATTCAGTTTGTCTACCCCCTTCTGTTGTCTCTTGCCTTCAGGAACTTAAAACATGGATGTCTGATAACTTCTTACAGCTTAAAACTGGGAAGACTGAACTCCTGTTGATTGGCCCTAAATCACAGAGTCTACCCGGGCATGACATTTTAATTGGTATTGATGGTGTCAAGATTAGGCCTTCAATAACTGTGCAGAATCTGGGAGTTTTGTTCGATTCCTCGATATGTTTTCACTCACACATCAGTGTTATTGTTAAATCTTTCGTCTTTCACATGCGGAATAATGTTAGTTTAGGCCCCTCTCTTAACTCTGGAGATGCAGAAACTGTTATCCACGCATTTATAACCTCCAGATTGGACTACTGTAACTTCTTATATAGTGGCCTATCCACCAAAGCTATACATCTCCTTCAAATGATCGTTTCATTCATGAGCTATATATCAAATCATGATGATTATAACAGTGGCGGCTGTTGGTCTTTCAAAGAGGGAAAGCTCATTTTCGGCCTACATCATGAAAGTTATCCATTTATTTATACTTAAATTGTGCCCTACGTTCTTCTTCAAGAAAATGCTCTGTTACCCTGTCGTACCAACTAGACTTTCTTTTCCAGTGACTCATTGTCACATTTTTATTGCTCTTTTCATGCCTTTTATATGCCCTGTCAAAGTTAGACAGATTTCCAAACCTTTGACCGAAGAACACCTCTGTGAGATGGTTTCATCAAGCAGTACATTTTCTTTGTCAGAGCACTTCCAGTTAGCCAGCTAACTTTGTCATACCAGGAGAGCTGAACAGACCTGTTACTTTGCCCTATCTTTTGCACTAAATCAATCTTAGGTGTTGATCTGCCCTGCTGTTTAATTCTAAGTTTCTCCTCATAAGGAACACTTTCAAATGGCTTCGCAAAAATCAGTTCGACAATATTAGCATTGTCTGACATGGTGTACAGTTTGCTAGCTGGCTAGTTCATACCACGACACTAGCCTAGCCTACTGTATGAATGAAGAAACGATCTAATATTAAACTTGAAGGAGGAAATGTGGGAATGAGGTTAAACTGAAACAAGAAATGTGGTGTATAATTGTATGAAATGTTTGATGAAAATTGGCTAAATAGCAATTTCGCCAAGCAAATATCCAAGAAATAGGTTGCAGCTGTTTGTATTTCAACTACACTTGCAAAATCTGCGATGCGACTGAGCTCAAATGGCTTTGGTAACTTTTTATAGTACAAAACGCTGTCAATCAAAAGGAAATGCGGTCTTTCGACAGACCCTCCATTCATTAAGATGGTCTTACACGGTGTGACTTACAGTAAGTACGTACATTTAAGAATTTAAGAGAAACAAGGTGGCACAACCACAACTCTGTAGTATACAATATTTGAAACAGTGAACAAAAGTATGTGCTGGAAAAAAGATCATACAAATAAACATAAAATATTTAAAAAATCAACATAGAATAGAGGTGGTGGATGTCGAGTAATCTTAAGTGAAGAGGAAGGTTTTCAGATGATTCCTGAAGATGGGTAGAGACTCTGCCGTTCTAGCCTCCAGTGGAAGCTGGTTCCACCGTTGAGGAACCAGGATGAGAGTTTTGACTGGTTGGATCAGGAGATGACTTCCTGGAGGTGTGGGATGGCCAGAAGCCCAGATGTGGCAGAACAAAGAGTCTGTGTAGGGATGTCCTCATAAAAACATATCTGAAACTCAAGATGGTTTGGTGTTATCAGCTCCTAATAAATTGTGCTGAAGATCAATGACATTTCCCCAACATTCGTTATTCACCTTCACAACACAAATCCACTGGTCGGTCAAATTTCTGTGGGAGTGTGGAAGGCACAGATAAGATCCTGTTCGATCATTGCTAAAATTATTACAAAACATTTAAGACAAAGCCTTATTTTGATATGACCTTGGTTGCTTACCAAAATACAAAAAGTTCCCTTTCTGTTCTGGGCAAAAGTAGTGAACAATAAAGGAAACGGTTCTAGTGTTACCGTGGCAATGCTGCCTGATTCAGAAAGCTCACCTTGAAACTCGACATAGACACCAGTTTAGCTTGGCAAAGAATTTAAAGCATCTGGACGAGGGGTGTTTCCAATGAGGGTAAAGTGAAATATAATTTTAATATCAACGTAACTACATCTTTATGCTTTTATGTGAGCTTTTCCTACTCGTCGTTATCTAAAACAAGCCAATTTTCCAAATTCCTATTTTTGTCACGTGTCAAGCAGGGAGTAGACATGAGACAAGTGCGAAGGGAAAAAACAAAAGCTTTCATATACACAGGAAACCCTTTCAAAAACAAAAAAGACTACAGTGTGTGAAAAGGCTTCTGTGATCATTCTTGGACTGCAAAGAATCACACAGACATTAACAATCAACAACGATTCTACGTGTTGACTGATGAATACAAACCATAACAGCTGAATTGCGTGTAGTGGAAAACAGAGTCCATTAGTTGCTTTATGAACCTGAAGTCAAAGTCAAAGTCAAAGTTGTTTATTTATCATATGCATCGAATAACATCACATCATCCTATGCAGAGAAATTATTTTGACATGGCTCGACACATCTATGCAGTGGGCTTAAAAAAGATTACAACAATATAAAGAATTTTTAAAACAATAATGACAATAGTAATAATAATAATACGCTATGTACTGAGCAGTGATCTGGGAAAATGTACAACAGTAGAAGTAATAAATATTATAGATTTGGCATGGAAAAATGTTTTAAAAGGTGCATTTGAATTCTGCTACATCAGATGTAGAGAGCATAAAGTGACCAGAGAGTGTTAGTGCTCAACAGAAGATTAGTGATCAGTGTCAGTGTTCCATGTTGAACAGCTGAATGGTCTGGGGGAAGAAACTGTTTTTAAGTCTGGTAGTCTGTGCCTTGATGCTCCGGTAACGTCTACCAGACGGCAGCAGCGAGAAAAGTTCACGGCCTGGATGGCTGTGGTCTTTTAGAATGTTCTTTGTTTTCCTAAGGCATCGCTTCTGGTAGATGCCTTGCACGGAGGGGAGGCAGCAACCTATGATGCCTATGGAGCAGCTGCCGTACCAGGCTGTAATGCAGCCTGAGAGGATGCTCTCAATGGTGCACCTGTAGAAGTTTATTAAAATCCTGACAGACATGCCAAACTTCTTGAGTCTCCTCAGGAAGTATAGGCGCTTTTGGGCAGTTTTTGTTGCCGAGATTGTCTGCCTGGACCATGTGAGGTTGTCGCTGATGAACAAACCGAGGAACTTGAACTCTGAAACTCTCTCGACTTCAGCTCCATCGATGTGTATGGGGGCAGGACCCTCCCTCTGCTACTTCCTAAAGTCCACTATCATCTCTTTTGTCTTGCTGACGTTGAGAGAGAGGTTGTTTCTCTGGCACCAGGTAGCCAAGGCTCTTACCTCCTCTCTGTAAGCAGTCTCATCGTTGTTAAAGATGAGACCTAGGATGGTTGTGTCATCAGCAAACTTTATGATGATGTTGGAACTGCATGTGGCCACACAATCATAAGTGAACAGAGCGTACAAGAGGGGACTGAGTACGCAGCCCTGTGGGGCTCCGGTGCTCAGGGTCATTGTGGAGGAGGTGAGGTTGCCCATTCTCACCATCTAGGGGCTTCTCGTTAGGAAGTCCAGGATCCAGTTGCAAAGGGAGGAGTTAAAACCCAGGGTCTTGAGCTTGGAAATGAGCTTAGCAGGAACAATAGTGTTGAATGCTGAGCTGTAGTCCACAAACAGCATCCTCACGTATGTGTTCCCTTTTTCCAAATGTGAGAGGGCGGTGTGTGCCATCAGTGCGATTGCATCGTCTGTAGATCTGTTGGGGCGGTATGCAAATTGTAAGGGCTCCAAGGTGTCCGGAAGGGCGGAGCAGATATAAGTTTTGACCAGCCGCTCGAAGCACTTCATGATGTTTGAGGTCAGTGCTACTGGGCGGTAGTGATTTAGGTGAATTCCCCCCGCTAGCTGGTCGGCGCATCCTCTTAGAACACGGCCTGGAATACCATCTGGCCCTGGAGACTTCTGCGGGTTCACTCTTTTGAAAGCTCTCCTTACGTCAGCCACATCTAGGGTCAGAGTGCAGTCGTCTGGGTTTTCCGCAAGCTTTTCAGGAGTGATGTTGAGTAACTATTCTTTTTGTTTTCTTAAATATAAAGTCTTTGGGTTAATGGTAAATGAATTGATTTATTTACACTTCTATGAATAAGTTTAAGATCACTCAATAAAACAAATACTATGTTGTCAATCAATCTACATGGGAAAGCTGTGATCATGTATGAACCACAGTGGATGTCAGTGAACCACTATGCTTTTAGACTGCTTAAACCATGAAAACAGCAGGGCATGGCACTGGAAAGGTTTAAAGACCATCATATTAAATTGGGCCTTCAGCGGTGTGGGCACTTCTCCGTCCTGGGTTCAAATGTTATTTGAAATCTTTTAAATGCCTTTTTATTTGTGGCAGTCTACCTAGAGTTCAAGATGGTCTGAGATTTAAGTTCTGGTCTAGGACAGCTCAATCAAGCACAGATCAAGCATTGTAAATTATTTCATTTCCAGTTTGAAACGAGGTCTGGTACTTTTTCCATCAATTGGCTGTGTGTCAACCGTCTTTTCTAATGGACAGACACCCAGTCGACAGGCACTAAATCCCTGAGACTGTAAAAAGAAGGACACAATATAGCTTCATAATGGAGCTCATAAACCCAGCAGAGCTACAGTACATTCTCTGGTTATCAATTGACTTTGAACAGAAACCATTATTGAACAAGAATTAAGGAAACACGAAAAGGGTAAATTCCCTGAAGAAAAATGTTGTGACTAAAAGTTCAATGGTGAACTGTAAAGAAAATGTTGGAGTCATTATATACGGTTATTGTATACTGTATTTCATGTTTGTACAGCAGTCTAAAGAACTTACAGGGCCAAGCTGTCCACCACAAGCTGCTCAACAGCCACTGGCTGACATGTGGTTAGGAGCTCCAAGCATCACTCAGGGCGGGGAAGGGCATGGTCCACCAGGATTTCCTTTTTCCCTGAGGTTGGTCAGACGCCAGCAAACGCTGAGGTCATCATCCGACTGAGAGTGTCCTCATATGTGATAAATGTGACTGATTTACCTGACGTGCTGTTTGGAGAGAGTTTCAGGTTTGTATGTGGCTTGATGGAGTTTGTTTGGCTTTAAAACGTCAACTAGGACGAAGGACGGGTTTTGGATCAGTGTGATTTGAGGTGCAGACTTTCACATACAAATACAGTGTGATGAAGGAAGATAACAAAGTAAGATACTGAAGAAAACTTTTTTAACCACCTCTGGTCTAAAATCAAATCGAGTATTGGTTTCTTGTCTTTTTAATAACGCCTTATTCACTCGTGCTTTTAAAAAGATGCTCTTGTGTAATGACTTTCCTACATATCCTGGACTTTGGTGATGTCATTTCCAGGGTTGCTGAATTGATCAATAAATTATTAATTGTTTCACACAATTCACTTTGTCACCACTGCCCTACAGTATCAACACCCATTCTTATGAATGGAGCACTAGAAGAGTGTCCCTCTCTACATACATGTTGCCTGACCGCCTGGTACGTTTACCTACTACATTAACTACCTGAAGCCAGATACATTTTACTGATCATTACTTAAATTAACACTTCATTTGACTTTCTAAATAGTCCATAAGGCATTTTATAAATAATTCAGTTCTGTTAGTAAGCGCATTAATGCATAAATAAAGAGTGCACTAGTAAATCATTATCCATATTAAGTGAATCATGTGCCCACAGATATTTATTAAGCTGTGTACAAATTAGCCACTTACTAATGTCCTTATAGATGGCCTTAATTGTTAATTAACTGTTAACTAATGCGTTTATAAGCATATCAGTTAGTAATTATTGTTGCTGGAGTCCTCATGTAATGATTCACAAACATGCACAGGTTTTAAAAACTACTTACTGGTGTTCTACAAAAGGTTTATAATGTAGCTAAACCATGAACCAGTTTTAAGATGTTTAATAATTTGGGGTTCAATATAAAGCGCTACCATGTTTTGTCCAACCCGGATTTGCCCAATGTCCAATATATACTGTATATGTCTAATACACAGGAAATAAGTTTAGGTTGACATTACTTTACACAGGCCCATGACAATCTTCAGTCTGCTGTCACTTGTTATTCCCTGAATGGCTGGTCTCTCCTACTACCTCCTGACAATTATAGCTCATCAAAAACATAAAGTGTGTTCCAAAATGCACACTAATACCTTTATAGTGCGCTGCTTTTGACATTGCATACTACAACTTCACTAGGAGCAATAGCGTCCCCAATGGCACATCTGTGCCACTCATTTGTCAATTAAGGAGTTCCTCTTCATTCTGGCACTTGCAACTTTAAAGAAACAGTCAAACATTGTGATAAATCAGAGGTGACAGATGAGCAAGCTGGAACTGGATTGCAATGAACCATTATGTGCTTTACACATGATAATCAACTGACATGACTGACAGGTCATGCGAGGTTCAATTTCATTTGTCACTCTATCTCATCTTATTTTCATGCAACCCAAATTGCATACTTTTCTCTTTATTTCATTCACTATGTTTGACCATGGCCATCGATTCTCCAGTGGTTTACTTTTTCTTCTTGTATTCTTGCCATCTGGGAATTAACATCTCAACTTGAGAGGCTGGAGAGACTTTAAATCACTAATTTAAAATGCAAACAAGCATTTTTTGCATTTTATTCAAATGCTAAATGCTTGCTCTTTCAGATGGATACACGTAGTATACTTGAATGTTCATTGGCAAAGGGAACAGAATTCCACACCCTGAAGCCGACTATCACACGCAATATGTCATGAAGTCCGTCTGACTCTTGTGAATCCGCTGTTTAAACAAAACAACAGGCGCTCATTGCTGATACATGTAATCAAGGTGTCAGATTAGTTCAGCACCAGATCTGTTTGATGCGAATGTCAACTTCATTGTTTAGCTACGCCAAAAGCAGGTAGCAAGACGGCAACAAAGGAAGAAAGCAGCCGCATCCTGCTGCAAGGCAACATCAAACCTTCTAGGCCATGCCGCCCATGAGCATCAGGGCCTGCCCACCTGCCACACTGTCCCCCCACCGGGTGACACTAAGTCCTGATTGAAACGCCCCCTCCTGGTTATCCTTAATCCGGCATGTGAAACGTGACTAGATCATTCTTCCGGACTACTTTAGGCTGAATAATCAGACTAAAACTTTCATTCATCCTGACATGCCCCACCCCTTTCCCTGTCATAACACGCTGCCTGCTCTCATTCCAGTCTGGCTCAACTCTCAGAAATTAAATGTTGTGTGAGTAAATAAATATGGGATCAGCCAACAAACAAACCAGGCTGCTCTGCTATTCAGGAAGTGAATTGTGCTATAATACATGATGGCATTATGATGAATTCTATTAGGAAATCCACCAAATTAAATATTTCAAAAGCAGTCTTTTATTCGTGGTTCTTTGAGATCAAACCATAAGGTGTGCTTGTAATACATATTTTCAAAAAGTAAGAAAAGCACCAAAATGATCAACATAAGGTTCCTCTAGTCCTACAGATCCTAACTACCCTCGGTGGTACCATGTCAAGCATGCTTGGATGTAATGAACAGAAAGAAGTCTTGATTCCTTTCCCTCCACCACACTAAAAAAATGGAGTGTTGCATTGTCAAGTTTACTTAAAAATATTATGTGTGATTTACACAAATATATTGTGTTTCTCTTCACAAATTAGTAAATCTGACAACGCAACTATCCATTTTTTTTCTGTGCACTTATTAGAATATTACGGAGCAATCATTCTTAAAAGCGTCTTTCTGAAGTTTCCCAAAGTTCTGAGGGCAGTAATATGGCAGCTGTCACCGTGTGATGCACCAGCCTTAGCTCACATTGGTTCCAGCTGCAACAAGGAGGGGAGTTAAAGTCAGATCCAGACAGATCCAGACAGATCCAGTCAGATCCAGTCCACACCATGACTGCAGCATGCCAAGAGCCTCCTGATGTACCTGGTGGCAAAAAGTGGACGAACGACATACCGACAGCATAATCTTCAATCCAGGCTTTACTTCCATCCAGCGTGAGGCATTTCAGACCACAGCTTTAGTTAAT
The DNA here is from genome assembly GCA_016801145.1 of Umbra pygmaea. Lineage (NCBI taxonomy): Eukaryota > Metazoa > Chordata > Actinopteri > Esociformes > Umbridae > Umbra > Umbra pygmaea. Next base: position 4,292 of record JACXGM010014695.1, on the reverse strand, counting down.
TGATGAGACACCCTGAAAATGACTCTTCACCGGCATGTTCTAGCTTTTCATCTCAACTTTTCTTACTCTGTTTCAGTCTTGTCATACTAACTGCACCTCATGTCAAGTTGTCTCCCATCTGTTATGTTGAAAGGCTTCATGATAGTTTAAATATCTTACTTATGACAGCTCTCACCAAATGTCATTTTTACAAATGACATTTAGTGCTGTTTAGAGGGTAAAAATATTACATCCATCACAAGGAAATGCAATGAGTATTCCCTCTACTGCAAGTAACTGAAATGTCTTGTCCTGAACATATAATATCTGTAATACTTCCTGACACGTTCTTCCAACCATTTCCCTGACAGATTCGTCTTTCTTATCGTTTTGAAGCAGAACCAAAGAAAGCAGGCTAGTTCCTTGCCATTTAACGTTGAAAGGCATGTCTTAGTTCAGATTCTAATTCCCACATTTAAAGACACTGACGTCCGTCCGCCACACGGTGAATTAACATGCTATCAAGAACATCAGAGGCTGCAATTTAGATCTGGCAGACAGGCTGGAAAGCAGCGGAAGACTGGCAAAGAGATTGTAAAGAGATTTCCATGTCAAGTAGTCAGTCAGAGGCACTTTTAAAAGAAATATAGAATAACCTGAATCTAATACTACCTCTGTAGTACAGAATGCACCTGTACAAAAAACTTTATTTGTATTATGTCTTAACTGTCTTCTACCCACGGCTATATATTCACTCTTTCAATGGTTGTCAGGATAATAAACCTGTGCTAAAAAAACATAATACAAACACAACAAATTACACCAATCAACTCAAAGTAAACATAGGACAGGGAGTCCAAACCAAACACATGAAAATTGCTTTTAGAATTAGTGATGACTTTTAGTAGGCCATTATTTACCTTTCCTTATGTGAGGAAAGCTAAAAAAAACTCAATTATAGGCCTACTATTTGATTCCAGTGTCTGAGACTGTGCATTACTTTAATTGTGATATAATTGCCAGTAGGCCTACACATTTCGGTTGCAGGAAGGTGCAGGAATTCCAAAATCATCTAGGTAGTTACTTTATGTCACAGGATCTGAAGAAGTAGGATACAGAATGTGATGTATTGCAGCGCTTCAATCCCTATAGCAGAATAGGGCCTCATTTAGCCTCAGCATTCTCTATTCTGCACCAAACCGACTTGGAAAATGTTTGAACCATTAGTACGTTTTATTAATCATCTCAGGTTTTTACCTGTCACCTCCAGTAAGTGTGACTGTCTCTCAATGTCTGTGAAGATGGGATGTCCCCTTGTCGGCAGCTTGTCCGCCACGAGGTGAATTTTCATGTCAAAGGAATTTCATGTTCCTCATTTACTCCGCATTAGCCTGTCATAATTATCGATCAAGGTCGTTATAATACAGACACCGCAGGGATTAACGTTAATTTAGTCGCTTCCAGATTGCATTCTCCAATGAAATTACAGACACATTTTCAGATTAATTTAAAGCATATTTTTCGGCAACCTAATCTTACCCCTTTTTCGTATTGATAACACGAGAATACACTACATTTTCGTCTAATTTATACGCAAAATTCAATTATCGCGTGCTATGGAGACGCCAAAGGTTGATATTGGGAATGGTTTAGGATAGCCAGCACCTTACAGGGAACGGTTATGCAACACTCTAGTGTGGTTAATGTTAGTGTAAAGGTTAGGTGAACGGTTAGACATGATGTTGGTGTAACTATAAGACGAAAAAGTTAGGCGTACCTATTACACGCCACTTTGCTTATCTATAGCACGCGAAAAGTTAATTTGGCATTTCTATAGCACGATAAAACAACATCTTGTTGTAGGCTACGCCTTGGGGTGAGATCAGGCTGGTTTTGGACGTTCTGCCTGTTTGTGAGTTGAAGTATGCATAACATTTACATAAACCATGGGCATTTAGAGTGAGACAGCAAGGTGGCCTATTGTTTAGCATCTGACTGATGTCCATAAGATCACCGTCTTTCTGTCCGTGTGCGGGTCAGTTAACCCTAATTGCCCCCAGATCGTTGCTGCAAGTAAGAATGCGTTCATAGTCAATCCTGGTTACATACCAGTAAATAAAAATTATAAAAAGCTTCGTAGTTACAAGTCTCGTATATTCATAATTAATTTCTTCATTCTTCTGTACGAACAGCGAATTGCGTGATAAACGTTTCATTGAAAACCTGTACAGCCTTTGCTTGCATGCCAGTATAATTGCATGTTTGAAGTTAGGTGAGAGAATAGTGTTCCTGAGTTGCCAAACATGAATCACTCATGTGCTCCTGAATAGTAAAAGCTGCTGTAAGTTATTTTTGCACTTATATGTCTGTAGGGTCATACAATATATGACTATAGCCATAATAATGGCAGCTGTCAAAATAACTCATATCTCTAATAAAATCTCCTGGTACTTAAATAATTGTTAAAAATGAATAGGCCTACTGTCTAAAAGAATGGAAGAGACAGTCTTACTAATATTGGACATTAGGAGGCTAGCTAGCTAGCTCTTTCAAATAAAACGTAGGCTATGTTTATAATTTATGACTCCAAATTGCTCTTATTGAAGGTCTCTGTGGCTGGAGAAATATTCTGTGCCTAATTATTTCGAAAAAATGAACTGAGGCCCTAAATGTTTACTGTTGCCTGTCCTCATTGCACAGTTTATAAAGTTTAGCGTTAAATGCTTCAGACTATGGCTTTGGTTAGGTCTATATTTTCTTTTCAAACAACACTGTGTGTGTACAGAGCAATATATTTTAACTACGTTTGGAAAATAAATTAAAAGAATCCACACTTGCATTAACATCAAAGCACTAACAACTTTGGCATTGTGTACAAAACAATATAGAATAAAAAATACAACATGTAGGCTTATAATAAATCAACTGCAGAAAAATGGCATGTTATATTACTAATAAAATAAGATAGCAAAACCTCCAACCACGATGAATATCCTTACAGAAGTGAAAGGCCTCAGATGGGGTGTCTGTGCTGTAAATAATTATATTTGCATGTATGGAGTGATTCAAAAACATGTGACTAGTATGAAATATGGGTAAGGATTTTTAACTTTCTATTTAAATGTCATGATTTATAGCAACGAAAAAATATGCTCCCGTTTATGGATAATTCCGAGTATTTGGTGTCTGGTATAATCGGCTATCCATCAAGTGGACAATAAAGTGATTTTTTCCTGACGATGGAAATTTATGGTCGCCCTTACGCCCTAATAATTCACGCGCAGTCTTGAAAGCTGTTGCGAACAACAGCACCCCTGTTATCAATAAAACAGCACCCCTGTTATCAATAAAAAACTGCCCTTGCATAGTTGAACACTTTTCTGAGCAGCCGGTCAATTAACTAAGGTGATATTAAGCTATAACGACCAAAGATTTTGAAACAATTATGGGAACATTATTAATAAAATGAATCACAAATCGTATTTGAGATGATTATCCTGTTTACATGATAAAATGTCAGGCATCTAGACATTTGAATAACATGGATTTCGGTATAAACTACTTATGGGCGGATTGCCTAATTTATTTATTTATTTGATGATTCACAAATGTCCCTTAACTTTTGTTTTTGTTTTGACTGAATATCAAACTACTGGTTTGAGTTTTCCCTTCTGTTAATTCAAGGTAATACATTTGCTTTAGGCTATATTTTAATTGTTTGCATTTTTGCATCCTTTCATTTTTTATCAGGATTATATATTTTAATTCCACCACATAGACGATCAAATGCACACCACAGTATAGCTTGCATTTTATATTAATATGAGAAAATAAAAACGTGAATGAACGTCATTTGAATCGCAGTCAATAAACAAACATTGTGCACATTCGGATATTCTATCAACCATGAATTACTGGCCCATGGAACTGCATTGCCTAATTGACTGCGTCAGCCTTCAGTGTTGGTGAAATACGATGGCATGTGAGGTGACTACTTGAAACTGGACATATCCCAAAATACAGCCGAGTCACTACTAGCGCACTACTTTTAAGCATGCTTACGCCTTTGGTCAAAACGAGTGACCTATAGGGAATAGTGTTCGGTTTTGGGACGTACCCTCAGGCATTGGAAGGGGGATCATTTTCTCCACCCATCTCCCCTTCTCCTCTCCTCTTTCACAGCGACTGCTACAGCTGCTGATGACCTGGATCCAGACAACTGACAAATAGGCTAATACCGGCAACTGTCGGTTTATGATGGAACTGACAGATGACCGAGAGTGTCATTAAAATAATGTGTGTGGTGCGGTGGG
>JACXGM010014694.1:0-22215 GCA_016801145.1 Umbra pygmaea | reverse complement strand
AGAGAGAGAGAGAGAGAGAGAGAGAGAGAGAGAGAGAGAGAGAGAGAGAAGGGATAGAACACTATAGTAAAGTTAGAGTGCAAGCCAGGATGTGAATCAATAGTAAGACTTCAGCCAAGGCATGTAGCTGTGGGCTGTGGCCTGGGTTGTCAAGGTGACAGAGGAGCTGGGAGCTCTGTGGGCTGTGTGATGAATCGGTGCAGGGTGAATGACCCCTGATCCATGGACTGGCTGTTCTGCTTCTCAGCTCGCGGCTCTGGGTAGACTTCACTGCATTGTTCAGGCTATGCTAGCTAGCGCCACACTGCCAGAGGGAGGTACACCCATACTTTTCTGACAGGTCCACATCGGACTGAAATCACACTGTACTGTTCAGACCTCGGCAGAGTTTTCATTAAAATGACACTGAATTGAGTAAACACCATCGGGTCAAAATAAGCCTACATTTTCAGCATCTTTTCAATCAGTTTGATGTTCTCGCACTGCACACGGATTCCTGCTGACGGCGCGGGCGCCTTGCATCCAGTATCGCTACAGATAGTAAAGAGAGAAGCGAGCTGATGTGACACACACTTCCGCAATGTGTTCGTGCCATCTGCTCAGCTTGGCACCGGCGCTGGCACCCGTGGGTTCTCTCTGATGATGAAACGCCTGTGCGGCGTTGAGCAGGCGCTGTGTGAGGCGGGCGCTGGATGTTCAGAGGGGGTGGGTAGTGGGTGGGCACCGTAGACCTCTACAGGGGGTTACTTGGCACATTGGCATGGCTGTGTGTCCTGGAAAGGGTGGGTGGGGTGTGTGGGGGGGCTACAGTACGTGACTCATACTGCAGTTTTACCATAAAGGTTTAGTGTCCCTCCAAACTGTTTTAGCAGTTTAGCAAGCACTGGGATAATGATGAAGCAAGCACACAAACAGGCAGAAACACATGCAAAGTAGTAGCGTACACACCCACACTCAGTCAAACAAATGCACAGGCACACAGAAATATATGCATGTGCATATGAAATCTGTGTAGGTTGTGGAGACATCTGAACACATCTGGTATTACAGCCAACCACCTTTCACCAGGAACTGTTGCCTGTTCTAATGAAGAATCACGAAGACCACTTTAAACCTTTCAGCGTCTGTATTCATGCACGGGAATCGGCGGCCAACTTTTGTCTGGCGTGGAAAAAAACTGGATGAAGTTCTTGCAGGTCTTCCTGAGCTGCATTTCCTGAGAGATTCAGGCATGGCAAGAAAAAAATACAACCTTTTGCTCTGACTCATCTCCCGACGCAGGCATTCAGACAGACTGACTGAAGCAAATGCTCCGAGATTGCTTCTCCCTGCTGTGGTCGAGCCAGACGCGGGCTGGGCTGTGTGTGCTTCACTGTCTTTTTCTGAGCCAGTGTTTGTGGATGTGATAGATACAGAGATTGGTATAGAGAGCTATGTATCTACATAGACGCAAAAGTGAGACCGTAGAAATAGAATGGATAGAAAGGCCATTGAACTGCTCGGTGTGGTCATTCCATTAGTACACAACAAAATGGCGATTGTTATTAGTTGTCACGGTGACAACACGCAAATCAGTTTAATGCGGAAGTAGGCCGCTAGATCTTTGCAATGGAAAGGTACACATAAAAATGGCTGCCACTCTGACCATTCTGCTACATTGATTTGAATTGGAATGGCCTTTCTATCCATTCTATTTCTATGAGTGTGACAGAAGCAGAAATGAAGAGCCATGTGATTGTCTCAAAGTGACAGGTAGGAGCTCCGCCCTGATGTCCGCCCAACAAACCCAGGATTGAGACACCAGAGGCTCCAATCTCTTTCCCCCTGGTCTCAATATCTCTTTTCCCTGCCTTCAGAGCCAAGCATGGAGGCATGGAAGCAGGCAGGGAGCCAGGCAGGGGCACGGCAGGGGGACAGGCGTTCATGCAGGCAGGCGGGCTTGCTCTGCGTGACGCACACCGCCTCGGCCTGGTGCCGTCATATTTAAATCTCTGTGGAACCTAATTAACTTGACAGCCGGCCCGCTCACTGATGAGTCTGCTGCTGTGGTCTGTGTCTGTCCTCAACCAACCAGCCCACGTTATCGTCCTGTAGCCGTCTTATTGGCTCAGCTCCAAACGTGCCAAGGGAAAAGCTGACGGATTGAAATGGCATACTTCAGTCCCAACCATGTTGTCCATGCTACATGGCTGTGGGCAACATTCAGTCCAACTCACAAAGTCATGTAATATAACCTAAGATGTTCCGAACCATTAAATAATTATTTATCATAAAACACTATGTTTCAATGTTTTTTAAGATTTTTTTCTGTCCTAAGTTTAATCGGTGTATGCAAAACCAGACGTACAAGAATATTTTGCTCCTGATTAAATTCCTTTCTTTGAAAGAAGTCTGTCTGTCTGAGCCTGATTGTCTTGAGAAGCGTATCAACACCCCAGACTGAGACAAAATTAATGTGTGTGCTTTTTGTTTTTTTTGGGTGGGGTTGTTTAGCAACTCACTGAATCCTAATAACATAACAATACTTTGGTGTTAACTGCCATGTACTGGATTGTCAGGCAGGGGGTGCTGTGGAGCCACAACCGTGTTTGTCCTACTCTACATTGAAAATAGCTGGAGTCCCGTTACAGCCCACAATGTGATAAACAGACCTCTCGTCTCTTTCGGACCTCTCCAATCAACAACGCCCTCCTGTCTCCAGACTCTCTCCCACTAATACATTTATCTCCTCTCCATCTGTCGTCTCACCTCTGCTAATCTTAGACGAGACAAGACCTTTCCCCCCTCTCAACCTGTTTATTTTCTTCTCTTTTTCAATCTGCATAGCCCTTTGCCTTGTTGCTCCTAGCATTCTATCTCTGACCTGTTTTCTTTCTCCCACTCCCCTGTCTAACTTGTCATTCTATTCTCAGGTTTTTCTGCGTCAATACCGATATATCTTCTCACTTCTCTCTCCTCTCAGTTTTGTGCCTGACTCATTCTCTTCACTCTCTCACGTCTCTCACATCTCGGGCTCGGTCTGCCTCCATCTCGTTGCTCTCTGCCCCCCCCCCGCCCCCCCAAACACAGTTCTTCTCAGTTGGGGTCCTGCGCCGCACAGTTCCTTCTCTAAATTCACTCCTCATTATGATTAAACATGTGCTCGTCAAGCTGCTCAGGGAAAGCCACGGGCATTGAGTGTAACCTAGGTTCAGAAAGCTGATAGCGGCAATTAAATCTATTTCTTTAGGGAAGCGAAGCAATAGGATGATTTCGGGAATTCGTTGCAACACATTTATTTTGTGTCTGTTTTCTTCTTTGTGGAACTGAGAAGAAGATATTCTGCCATGGGATATGTAGGGTAAGGTACTGGATTATGGACCTGGGGTTGTGATGCAATCATTTTGATGCTCTGCTGGTCTGGCTAAGCTCGTCCACATCGGCTTGCTGGAGCAGTGCTCTGCAGAAATATTGAATCAGTGTGTTCCCAGAGCTTTTTGTTTTGCTATTTCGAGCTACATTGCCTCGCCTAATGACAAGGCACTGAATCGACTGCGAGCCGGGTGACAGCCCTGTCCTCCTTCCCTGTCACACAAACAATTCCCCCAACACACACTTACACACAAACACACACACACAACCCCCCCCCCCAAACAATTCCCACCTTCCCACACACCCCCGTGTCGACCGGAGAGAGAGAAGCGCTCCCATCTGCGTAATGACATCTCACGCTTGGTTAGGGATCTGCGGCATAATTAGAGCCCTGGCGGGTGATGGATGGCACTGCAGCGGCGCGCCGCATGCCCCACCTGACCTTGGCATCATTATGGGACGGGAGGACCAACTGGACCGGCTCGAGCGCGGGCGAGCAAGCAGCTGCTGGCTTTAATGGGACCATTTGTCCCTCCCTCCACACTCCCTATTATCTTTCTCCTAGTCCCCGTTTCTTCTTCTCCTGAATGGGTGTCCTGAATGGTGCTGGACACTGCAGTGGCGTGATGGATACTGTACAGGGCAGATATTATCATTCTCAGGCATGACAAAGATATTACGTTCCAGATGGGAGCACAGTTCAAAGTTATTGGTGCCCTACTGTGGCCCCAGATATATGTTCTCCTTTGGAGACCAGCACTGGAAGATAATGTCAAAGGAGTCATATAGTTCACGGCATAATCAGAGAGATAAATTACATTGGTAGATATTTTCATTGACACAGGGGCATAACATATCTCCAAGGCAACATGGAATGTGCTTTCTTTTGTTTACATGTTATAATGTTATCATCCTTTCTGAATCATTCAACAACATAATCTCAAATAATTAACATGTTAATCTGAACTAAATGTTGATCATTAATATTAATTCTCTGTTGTTACATTCTGTATCTAAAACAATATTCAGTCGGAGTCTCTTTACAAATCATGGATCCAAACGTTCAAACGATTCAGTGTGCAAGACCACTGGTCTCAGACTAGAACATTCTAAAGAAACTCATACTATGACTCTATCTGTGATTAAAGTCAACCACTTTGACAATGCCACGTTTCCTGTAACTCCCTCACAATATTAACTTGGTCCTGTGGTATCAGTGTGGAGATTTTCATACAAGCCAGCAGGGGACAGTAAAACTTACAGGCTTTTCTATCTCTTTCCACCGGCTCACTGTAGCTTCTCATCCAAAGCAGCCTCCGGAGAAGAGACTGCTACGAATGCCTCTACGCTGGCACAGGCAGATGTCTTCCTCTCAAACTCCTTATCAAGCTGTGAGATGAACACAGGGACTGAGATACACAGCAAAGGTTCAGAAGTGGGGGGGTTTTCCTAGCTGCAGTGGAGAAAACCCAGCCTCTCAGCTAAACAATAGAGCAAAGACGCTCATATGTTATTCTACATTCATGACCACGGGGTTCAGTCTCCCGATTGCATCTGTGAGAATAAACAGATGAGGGAGAGATGATATCAACACTGCTGTTTTATGAATGAAGGCTGGCTGTAATTGAACTATAATTCATATCTCCCGTGAGTAAAAGTGGGCTGAAACCCTTTCTGTGATACCGTCACGTTTCTGACACAAACCTGCATCAAGCTGTGATACCTTCATCCTCCACAGAGCTCTAGGATGAGCTAGGAGTCTTCCTCAGCAGGTGTGTTGTGGGGAGGGAGGGGCTGGGCTGGAGACAGGGGGAGCACTGCATTGTACCGCAGTGCCAACCACTAACCTCCGGGCACAACACAAAAGACCCTCCCCCCTCCCCCTTTGCCAGTGGTGCATGTCTCTAGGAGTGAGCTGTCAGGCTCTGAGTTGCCAACACTGTGTCTGGCTCCTGCCTGAAGCCCCCCAGCCTCACAGGCTCTACTCCAGGGGCACCATGCCAAGACTGGGCCTGGATGTCCGGCTCCCAGCTGTGCTATGCTCTGACTGACCCTCACCACACAGGGGAGAGGAGGAGGAGTAGGGAGAAGTTGGTCACTCAGGGACGAAGAGGGAGAGACGGCGTGATAAAAACGAAGACCGAAACAGAAAGGTAGGAGGTTTGTTAATGAGGCTGATAAAGTAACCCCCTGTGGAAACCGTGAGGTAAGAGACTCTGCCGCTCTCATTATGGTTTCAACTTCAAGCTTCTTTCTGTGTCCATTTTCATTTCCTCTCTCTTTTCCTTTCTTCTCACGCTTATGAAGTCTCTCTCAACATTGTTTACCTCACATTCCCTTTAATCCCCCCCCCCCCATTTCCTCACCTCTAATTAATGTCCAATGATGACAGCAGGTGAAAAGACATTAGCTCACTCCGTTGAGAGGAGGAAAACAAACTTGTTGTTCGACTTCCTTTCGATTTAGGGAAACCAAACAGCGCTGGGTGAGTATTGCTGACAGAATGCATCTTTCCCTATTCCAGGCAATATCAAACGGTCGCATTAGTTCTAAGGCGGGAGTTAGTTAGGCTGATCCAGACAGCTGTCATGGAAACAGATGTCAGTTCTGTTCCGAGGTGCTGCTTGGCTCCACAGAGCCGCATGCCAACATTGTTTGATTGTGACTCCTCCTGCCTTTCACCAAGTGTGGCTCCTCTTGATGTTTCCGAGTACAGAGGGCCAACCACCACCACAGAAACACACAATTGCTGGATTGGTTAGGAGCGAGAATCAGTCTCTACATATCTTCTAATGCACATGACAAGAGTCAGCTGCTGACAGGCTCTGAACTGCGTCGGTACCAGATGTGCGGTAATGACTACAGGACGCAGGATCCAGTCTACTTCTTTAGCTGCATGGCAGATAGATAAATAGCAGGACTTTATTCTCCACTAACCTCACACAGAGCACTAAATCTTAAACAGAAATTTCAAATTTTATAACTAGAACATAATTGAATAATAAGGACAATTGCTGCATTAGTATTATGCAATACCATTCACTGTTTTGATCAACACTGATAGAGCAGGCTACATTGTTTGAATATAGCCAATCTTACTAAACCTCATGACTTCCCCATTGGGCCAAGCCTTAATAAGAGTTAGGAGATTTCAGCTACTTTTTGGATACAACAGGTGTTATTGCATGGATTGTGAAAATCTTGTGCCTCTGTTCCAATCCAAACAATGCAGTAAAAAATAACAATTTTGAAAACTGAAAGATGTGCAAAATCAAATTGTACTCCATCTCTATAAACACTAACATGATATCAGAAGGGTAATCGAGGATCAAGTCTAATACATATATTATATATATATATATATATATATACATATGTACGAGTATGTACTTGTAAACAGTGACCACAGAATAATACCTGATGATCAATGTGAGCCAGAATTATCTAATACGATATGAACATATACTCAACAAAAAACAAACGTCCCATTTTCAGGACACAGTATTTTTATCTGTGATTTATGAGTGTTTTTTCCCAATTTTTCTCCCCTCCCAATTGTTCTTGTCCAATTCCCAATGACCCTGCCTTGTCAGAAGCTCCGCAAGTCCTTGTACAGATGTGGGGTTGTTAGGGGCGTGCACATGGTTCATCCAACAAAATGACGCCAATCCGGCTGATTCATTTTCACACTAGTCATCCAGCAGGGAAACCTTCAACAAGAAAGCTCATGCATGGGATAATTACGTCAGAGAATGTCTAATATGGAGAGAACTGTCACTATCTGAAAACTTATGGCATCTGAACTGGTTGCAGTTCCACTCTGGTTCCATAAGAGGGCGGTCACGGGCGAGTGCAGAATGAATGGAGGCCTATGGAGCTATACCCCTCAAAATCCCAATGTTGGGTAAAGTAGCTTGTACAGTTACATTCCAGTTACTTGCTGAGTTCACAAGTTTTGGGAAGTCCCTAATAACAAAATTATCAGGTAAATGGAGTTCATATCTTATTGGTGACCATGATCAATATATTCTTTACTCTTTCTTATTGTTTTATAGATTACTTTTAAGATATGAACTCCATTTACCTGATCATTTTGTCTTACTTAGGGACTTCCCAAAACTTGTGAACTCAACATGTAACTGAAATGTAACTGGAATGTAACTGGAATGTAGCTTTACCCAACACTGCAAAATCCCATTTTCTCAGTATATTTTTTTGTCTAGAAATTTGAATGTTGCATTTGAAAGGGGAGGCAAAGAAAATACACACTGCTGGATGTTTAGATGTTGCTTTTCTGTTCTAAAAAGCCTTTTATAATGTCAATGACGTCATACATTCATCATTCATTAGCAGAATGCTAGCATGTTAAAGAGAAACAAAGACTCAACCTGTAAGAAATAGAAAGGACATAAGTACTTGTTCATTCAACTTTCAACCTATAATCCATGTTGAACTTGCAAAAACGAAAATAAGGCGAAAGAGACAAATTTAGCCATCTAGCTCCATAGACACCCATTAATCTTGCTGCAACCAAAATTCGGTACAATGGGGTGGAATAGGGAGTGGACAGGCTCTCCGTAGACGGGCTCTGATAATGTTCACCAACTATACTTCTGCGATTGTACTTACAGACGCCTGATCTGCACAAAAGGTGTTGCTGGACAGCGACATAGCAATGTAGATAATACGACTAATCTATCCCAAACCCAGGGCAGCGCTAAACTAATTTAGTCCACTACACCAGGTGGACCTGAAAGGAATATATTTAGTAAAAAGCTAAATAACTTTATAGATGGTTTAAACATGTTTGCTCAATGACCAACAAACAATTAATGAACATGCACCTATGGAAAGGTTGTTAAGACAACAACAGCTTACAGATGGTAGGCAATTAAGGTCAAAGTTATGAAAACTGAGGACACTAAAGAGACCTTTCTACTGACCAAAAGTAAGATGTCCAGGGTCTCTTCTCATCTGCTTGAACGTGCCTTAGGCATGCTGCAAGGAGGTTTGAAGACTGTAGATGTGATTTGTAATGTACATACTGAGATGCCTAAGACAGCGATACAGGAAGACAGGAAGGACAGCTGATCGTCCTCGCAATGGAAGACCACGTGTAAGTAAACCTGTACAGAATCGGTACATCCGAATATCACACCTGGTAGACAGGTATAGGATGGCAACAACAACTGTCCGGGTTAAACCAGGAACGCACAATCCCTCCATCAGTGCTCAGGCTGAGATGAGAATAGGCTGAGAGAAGCTGGACTGAGGGCCAGTAGGCCTGTTGTAAGGCAGGTCCTCTCCAGACACTGGTGCCTAGCATCAGTTACAACAGACTAGTGTCCATAGAACCAGTCAGCGGACAATCACACAACAGCATGAATTGTGTGGCGATCGAAATTCCAGTTGAATATGAGCTGTCGTGACCCTATACAATAACTTTCAATGTGTACCGTTTAGCAGCCGTAGGGAAAAAGCTGTTGTGCAACCTGACTGTTTAAGAGAGGACCCTCCTGTACTGGCTGCGTCTGGTGGACCTGAGGGGGTGGATCAGACTTTGGCTTGGATGGCTGGCATAAACAATGATCTTCTTTGCTTTCCTTTGGCACCTGGTGTTGTAATTGCCTTCCATGGTGGGCAGAGAGGAACCAATGAGATGTTCAGCTGAGCATCGGATTATAAACCAGACAGTGATGCATCTTGTCCGTGTATTCTCCAAGGGGCCCCTGTAGAACACCATGAGAGCTCTCTGGGACGGGCCAAATGTCTTCAGCCTCCTCAGGGTGAACAGGCGCAGCCGTGCCTTCCTAACCTCTGTGGACAAGTGTAGTGACCAGTCCAGTTTCCCCGAGATGTGAACTGTGAGGAACTTAAAGTCTGTGACCCTCACGGCATCTCCATTGATGAGGATTGGAGGGTTATCCGCCTTGTTCACCCTGTAGTCCACAATCAGTTCTTAGTTGTTTCTTACGTGGTTGGAGAGGTTACTAACCTGACACCATGCTGTCAGCGCGATGTCCTCCTCTCTTTTACACCAAATGTCAATACCTCCAAAAATCAAAATAATTACACATTAACCTGTTACCTGTTGGTTCTCTATTTTGAATTTCCTTTGATTTGCTGGAGTCTATACTACTGACATTTTACTTTTTTCTGTTGCCCTGAGATGGTTCAAAAATGTATATTATTCTTCGTTATCTGACATTCAATTGGCACATGTGCATTTGTGCTAAGTGTTTTGTTGAAAAGTATGGTTATCAGCCAACATAGAAATGCATACACTACAAAGGACAAACATCGTAATGAGGCGAGGTGATAATTTACATTTTTATTAGTATTGACCCTCGGTGCATCAATAGTCGGAGATTAAATCTCCAAGCTTATCACGGATTGACCCTGTGGGGAAGATCATCTTAAAACACGTCATTGTGGGGTCAAGTAAGCTTGGCTGGGTCAAATCCATATTTTATCAGCATTTGGTAGTTACTCATGCAGACAAAACCCAGAGGACTCAAGAGTCAGGCAAGTCTATTCCGACATCTTTCATGACTCTGATGCACATTGAGTCTGGCAAGCAAGATTATTAACAAGAAGACCACACCTAGCTAGTTAGCCACCAGAGTCTTATAAGAGAGTCAGACAGATGAATACATGAGGGGAATATGTGCTGATGGAACAAATGTGTGAAAACAGAGCCCTGACAGGTTTTATCTGGCGGAGCGGAGCGCTGTGAACTCTCCAACACGCCGTCAAAGCATTGACCTTTGTGTACACCCGCAGCATCTCCAACACCCATCCCCAGACAGGGCTTAACATCTCCAGATGAGCCGAAACAAAGCCGTGAAGATACCAGCCAGCTAAGGTCAGAGATGGGCACACTTGTTCCTGGTACTCCTCCTGCAATCACCAGCCTCATGGAGGGGAAAGGCCATAAGGGGATTTTTCTCTCTCAACTAGAGGTAGAGCTGTCATTATTTTCCTCACACACGTATGGGCCCACTGTCTAGACATCAGCTTAGTGGATGGATGAGACATACTGAAGAATAAGTAGTAACTGCCAAGAGCACACTGACTGAAGTGGAATCGATGGAACCTACTAGTTAGAGGAAAACTCACCAACATCGGTTCATTTCGGAGCATACATGAAGGATTGTTGTCTATGGGAAACCTTAGTGTCCATGGGAACAACCCAGCTAGCATAGAGCTGGCGGGACACAGGTGGACCAGCAGAGGCAGAGCTGGTGGTCCGCCAGGCGGTTTGCTCATCGTTTAACCAGCGGTCCACTGCCGGCCAAGAGGTCCACCAGCAGGTGAACAGCGTTTTAGACCTTGGAAAATAGTCTAGAGTAAAAAAAGACAAGCTTTTTTCCTTAATATATATTTTAGAACTGATTTCAATTTGGAATTTTTAAATAAACTTCACTGTGTTTGTATTGTATTTGAATGTTGTTGTAACCAAATTTGTAAATAGTTAAAAATATTTTCCATTAGATAGATATCTAGAACATAAGCCTAGCCTAGGATATAGCCTGTATACTCAACCGATGGACTAACTGGAGCAACAGTATGAGTGCGTAGGATTCCCAGAGGACCTTTGTCTAAAACTCTGCTCACCCGCCGGAAGACCGCTCATTCGCCAGCACTCCCGCTGGCGGACCGCCCGTTAAACGATGAGCAAAAAGCTAGTGGACCGTCAGCTGTAACCGCCGGTGGTCCGCCAGCTCCATGTTTGCTGGGAAGGAATAGGGTGTGGGCTTTTTAGGCAGACCGGTAACCTTTAAGATCACATAGAAATACCATGAGTAGCCATTATCCTTTAGCATGCAGCATTTCTCACACATAGATGATGAATTTCAATGGTTTCTATGGGAGGAGTTGTTTTTCTAGAGGTGCTGAGTGAATACTGTGAGGCCTGAGTTAGTGGATTGTAGTTTTGATCAATGAACTAGAGTGCCATCTAATGTCTAAAGTGTTCATTACACTGACTGGATATACGGCATAGGGAGGAAATTAAGGGACCAGTGCACACTAATCAACCCCATTGAATCAAGAGAACAATGGATGGTCAGAAGCCATCATAGATGAGCTGCGTGAATTTTTGCACCAGGAGTGGCACAAAGTCACCCAATGTCAATATGAAAGACTGGTAGAGAAAGCCAATTATTATTATAATGCAAATATTATTATTGCACCAAATTTTTTATTTCTAAAGTCTTCCTAAGTTAACATATTAGTATTGTGTTGTTTAATGAAAAATGTATTTGCATTATTCGAGGTCTGACAAGACAACGCTGCATATTTTTGGTATTTTTTTGTGATTTTTCCCACATTCTTCTCCCCTCCCAATTGGTCTGTTCCATTTCTCCCTGACCCTGCCTTTTACTGTCGACAGCTCCGCAACTCCTAGGACAGGTGCGGAATGGTGAAAGAAGCTGAAATGGTTCATCAAACCACATGTTGCCTACCCGGACGATTATTTGAGCACACTGCTCATCCAACACGGTAGCCTTTAGTCAGCTCACGCTTGGGATGATTGACACTCACTAATTTAACTTCAGTTACTGAATTTACAGGCGACCGATCTGCACACAAGTCGTTGCTGGAGAGCAGCAACGTGATCTCACCGAATTCTGTGAAATTAACACGGGCCCTTAACTTCAAAACCTGTGACAATATCACGGAATGGCAGAAAATTCTATGAAATAAACACGGACCCTTGTCTTTAAAATCCTAGGCAGTTTCACGGAATCGCATGATGACGTAGCAGAGTGTAAATAGCATAGACTTTGCAGGTTGGCAGCATGAGGATGGTGGAAGGGCATATAAACTTGCGACTCACATCCCAGAGATTGCGAGTTCAAATCCACTCAGACACTTTGCATGTACATTGTTTTCTATTCCGGCGTGATGCAGACGTGTTGTGTGGTGGAATTTCCATATATGATGCATTATACTTTTCATTAAATATGTTTGGACCAATAGAATGCCTTATATCTACACCCTAAGTGTCACTTTGAAGTATCTAGCAATATATTAATTATGTAATCAATATATTACCCATATGTTTAATCAAGTGATATGTTAATCAATGCATAATAAATAACAGTGGGATCAGCACAAGTTATGAGTGTTGTGAGAATATCTACATTGGAAACCAATGAGCTGAGAAGACATGTATTGAGATACTATTGGAGCCTCCATCCATCCATCCATTTTCGTCCGCTTATCTGGGATCGGGTCGCGGGGGCAGCAGCTCCAGCAGGGGACCCCAAACGTCCTTTTCCCGAGCCACATTAACCAGCTCTGACTGGGGGATCCCGAGGCGTTCCCAGGCCAGGTTGGAGATATAATCCCGCCACTTAGTCCTGGGTCTTCCCCGAGGCCTCCTCCCAGCTGGACGTGCCTGGAACACTTCCCTAGGGAGGCGCCCAGGGGGCATCCTTACCAGATGCCCAAACCACCTCAACTGGCTCCTTTCGACGCAAAGGAGCAGCGGCTCTACTCTGAGATCCTCACGGATGACTATTGGAGCCTGTTAGAACTAAAAGGAGGCCTTAAAGGCCTCACTGTTTTTGTAGACAGTAAAATTATTAATCTACTATAAGAACACCAGGTAATGCAAAAGTATCAAGTCACAATGGTGCATTGAAATACCCTCAAGCAGGAGGCCTCAAGGCCACAAGGTCTCAGTAGAACTGTTGGAAGTAAACAGGCCTGAAAGCCTCATTGTTTGAGGAGGTCTGGGTTCTGTGCCACCAAGTGCATTATGGGATGTTACTGTCAAGGGCATCCAAGGGCACGTGTACACACATGAATACACGTGTGAACACGTTAACTTAAATTAACATAAAGGGATGACCAATTACATCATGGTTTGAAATATTGAAAGTCAATGGTTGAAAAGGTCACGAGGTTGATCAGGGCCACCCCAGTAATTATCATATGGGTGGGCATAACTGATAAGGGTTCATATAAAATGGCTGTACATCCTTGATTGTCTCAGTTATCTGATGCTGAAGATGCTCGGCTTTATGTTTGCTCAATAAAGTCTTTTTGGATCATAAGAACTGCTGTATGGAATAATTCTTTGAACTTGGATTAATAATATTTCTCTATCATATAAGGATTATTTTCCACTACATATGACAGAGTGATCTCCAGCCTTGTCCTCATCAACACTGTCACCTGTGTTAACAAGACAATCACTGACATGATGGCAGCTGGTTCTTTTGTGGCAGGTCTGAAATGCAGTGGAAATGTTTTTTGGGGATTAAGATTAGAGGGAATTGGCAATTCATTTGATCACTTTTCATGACATTCTAGAGTATATGCAAATTGCCATCATCAACACTGAGGCAGCAGACTTTGTGAAAAATAGTATTTGTGTTATTCTCAAAACGTTTGACCACAACTGTACAAAGACAGCTGTGCAGGTGAATATGTGCAAGATGCACTAAGGGTGTGGAGAAGGCACTACGGCATAAACGGACAGATGCGGGGGAGAGTCAACATGTACAGTACATTGGTCTAACAGTAGCTCTAATAGTAATTATTTAAAGGTAGTGAGGGGGACGGTGGTCTCGAGTTTCAAAGATTTTTTAGCAGGGTTTAGCAGCGGAGAACTGGAAGGAGTGGAGACCAAAGGAGGTACAGGCTTTTGTGGCAACCAGAGTGATATTCCTCCTTGAGCACAGGTTGAGAGTGGTTGATGCTCTGGTGATTAATGAGCTTAGATAAGGTGGGGTTTTGCCTAGTAAGGACTTGTAGATTAATTGATACCAGTCAGTGTGTAACCAGGGCCATCCAACTAGTGCATAGAGGTTGCAATGAGGAGTGTTAAATGGGGCGTTAATGACAAAACAGATGGCGCTGTGGGAGACTCCATTTCATTTTCAAAGTTTGAGGCTGTTGTATAAATGACATCACTGAAATCTAGGATTGGTAGATGCTCATTTTCACCAGGGCGTGTTTGGCAGGAAGAGTGAAGGAGGGCTTGTCACAGAATAGGAAGCTGATCCTAGATTCAATTTTAGATTGGAGATGGTTAACGGGGGTCTGGAAGGAGTGAACAGTCTCACCAGACACCCAGGTATTTGTAGGTGTCTACACATTCTAGTTCAGACTCACCCAGATTGGGGATGCTAGTTGGGCAGGCAGGTGCAGGGAGTGATCGGTTGAAGAGCATACATATTTTTTCTCTCTTTTTAAAAGCAGTTGGAGGCCACAGAAACTCTTTGGGGAGGTTTTAACACCTCCCCAAAGGTGTCCAATGTAGGGCCAGATGTGTAGAATGGTGTCATCTGCGTAGAGGTGGATCAGAGTCACCAATGTAGGGCCAGATGTGTAGAATGGTGTCATCTGCGTAGAGGTGGATCAGAGTCACCAGCAGCAAGAGCGACATCATTGATACAGTGAATCCCAAGTATCGAGCCCTGAGCCACCCCCATAGAGACAGCCAGAGGTACAGACAAGCCCTCCAACACACTAGGCCACCTTATAGACATCAGTCAATTACATTTGAGTCAATTTAGCAGATGCTCTTATCCAGAGTGACTTACAGTACGTACGAGAAACTACCCCTAGAGCAAATTAGGGTAAAATGCCTTGCTCAAGGACACAACAACATTTAGCTCAGTCTGGAATCGCACTGACAACTTCCATCAGATGCTCTAACCACTAGGTTAACTTATAGACATCATTCAATTGCTCTAACCACTTAACCACCTTAAATACACCAGTCAGAGGATCTAACCAATAGGGTAAAATGCCTAGTTCAAGGACACAACATTTGGTACAGTCTGGAATCAAACTGATAAACTTCCATCAGATGCTCTAACCCAGGGGTGTCCAAACCCTTCCATGGAAGGCCTAGTGTATGCACGTTTTCACTTTTACCTTGTACAAGCCTGATGGAGTAGCTTACTAATTGGTTATAATCTCCCCTCACCTGGCAGTCTAGGTCCTAAATATGCTCTAATTGAAGGGAAAGACCAAAAACCAGCATTCACTAGGCCCTCCTTGGAAGGGTTTGGACACCCCTGCTCTAACCGCTAGGTCACCTTATACCAGGGGTAGGCAACTCTGGTCCTGGAGGGCCAAAACACTTTAGATTTTTTATTTTACCTAGTAGATAATTGCAATCACCTGCTTTTCCAGGTATAAACAACTCCCTCATTAGAAAGAGAAACCAAAAATTCCCTCCAGGACCAGAGTTGCCTACCCCTGTTATAAGGTGACCTAGAGGTTAGAGCAGGGGTGTCCAAACCCAGCTGACCTCTGGCTTATACACACCAGTCAGATGCTCTAACCACTAGAACACCTTATCTGAATCCGATTAAACATGCAATTTATATTCTGAAGAGGATAATGAAGGCAATATAAACAAGCAGGAACTGAAGATGGCTGCAGTACAGGCCTGGCCAAGGAAGATCCCCAGCATCTGGTGATGTTGATGCATTGCAGAATTCCAGCAATCATTGCATGCAAAAGGATATGCAACCAATTATTAATTTATTCTACATTAAATTGAACTGTCCAATGTTATTAAATGTATGAATGTTCCCTTAATTAAAGTTGGCAGTCTGCACTTCAACCTCATTGTAGACACCCCATGTCTTGGTTTCATATGTCTGTGTGAATGTCTCTTTGTGACAGGAGCCTTGTCAAAGAAACTGTTCTGTAACCCTTGTGTAACAGACAATAAAGTATTATCTTATCTTGTCATTGTATCTTTTGAAACTCAAAATAGTAGAGTACAGAACTAAAATAACCAAACAATGGTCACTGTGCAATGAATTATGGACCTCATTGTATAATATTGTATGATGTTGTGTACATTAATAAACATAGCTGTATTCATGATTTTGGAACATTTAAATGCTGTTACAAGCAAAAGATCAAATCATTACTTAATCTATAAGAAATTTTCATAAGTTTGTCAAATAGAATTAAACTTTATTCAGTACAAAGTATTTAACAGACCATTTTCTGTCACAGAACCTATAAGCACAAATGAACAGGCATAATGCAAATTAAACAAAAATAATATTTTCTATTTACAAAAAGTATAAAACATGAAATTAATTTCTAACTCACAGCATATTATATGATAAAATGCTTGCTGAAAAACCAGAAGACCTAACTGTAGCATCATTCAAATATTGGCTAATTTACACATTTTGCTGCTCCTTCTCTAGACAGTCTGTCAGCCTCCTCATTTCCTAGGAACCCAGCATGGCCTGGGATGTGCAACTGCAGAAAGAAAAGAGAGAGCGGGTCAAACATAATCCTTTGGCCTCCGACAACCAGCACAGAATCGTTGAGCTCGGGGACCACCAATTTGCTAGCTAGCTGGTGCTGTTGTTATGGCTACCTTTGGCTGTGATAGGTCAACAACAATAGCACCGGTTCATAAATAGAACCGATTTGCTATTTCATGTGCCTCGAGCCAGGCTCAGCGGTCGCGTTGTGAACAAGCACCACTTACAGTGCTGTTTGAACAGAATTCTACCCTTAACTAGGCTTCAGTGAAAATTAATGGGCTACCACAACCTCTGAATTTGAGCACTTTAATTTCAGTTGTTCATCAACCATGACTGGACCTTCCAGGTCACAATCTATTTTGGCACATAACTCCACTTTGGTTTCCAACAGCTATTGCAGGAGTATAGCATATTAAATCTGAAGTAATCTGTACATATATTAATATCATTATGAGGTCATATGATAACTAAATATTTCAAGTAAGAACATAGTTTTTATTTGTCATGTTTTAATGTTGTCAAAGTTAATGAGGGGCATAACTCACATTGACACATTTTTATTTTATTACTTTTTTGTTGGATAAAACAATGGTTAATTTGTTTTCATGTGTGCTGGAAACATTTACTTCAGCGCTGTTACAGAAAACAATATGGTGCCATCATGAGATAGACATGGAATTAAACAGTAGAACAAAAATTATTTAAATGATTCAGTGAGTCAAAAGATCTGAATCTTTTAAAAGATAGCATTGACTTGAAATGCCACTAAATCTAAAAGAAATAAAAATAGCTTAGATGTCGTAAACTACTTTTGCCATGTTTCTGTAGCTTAGCTTGCTACATTTCCCTGTGGGGGAGCTTCAGTGTAGTGAAGATTCACTTAACGTAGATTAACTGGTAGCTTAGCACTACATTTTCCAAGTAGCTTGCCCAACACAGGACTTAAATCTCCACTAATGAGGTGTGCGTTTATGCATGTCATGGGAGACTCAAAAGCCAGTGGATATGGTTGGCAAGAGACTATCATTTGGAAGTGTAGAGGTAGTAGCTATTCACTATGGGAATAATTCAACAGCCAAGTGCAGACCCTAACATTGAAGGTGTTGCATTTTTACTGACCCCTAGTTTTTTAAAACACTTCCAGTCATTGTAAGCAAGCACAATTCAGAATACTGCAAGTCCAAAGTAAGAACATGTAAATCAACGGGCATAATTTATATTTACCCATACAACATCCAGCTCTTTATTTAACATGTCAAGTTTTTCAAAGTCTTCTTTGTTGACGACTTGGCCACCAGATTTAAGCTTCCAGTTGTTCAGCTTCCAATTCTTCACCCAGCTGGTGACCCCTGAAGGAAACGCAGGGCACCATATCAGCAGGACTAAGAATGAAGTACTCACTCATGTCAGCAGGATGTTAGAGTAAATAATGCACTATACGCTAACTATACAGATATCTTGGACTGTCTCTAATAGAGTTATCCTACTGGTTGGCACCATTTGTACAGTTTGCACAATTGTTACGTTGTCAACTAGGGTGGGCACACTGGTTTAAACTAGGGATGCCCCGATACATTGGTTGGTATTAACTTCTGAATAGGCATCAGCAAACAGCTAATGATATTCCTTTTCTATGGCTGTATCTCAATTCACATACTATCCATAACATACTATCCATAATATATAGAATGCCAGATGAAGATTAGTATGTCCCAAACCATAGTACCTAAAATAGTATGGGCTGCTACGTCCAATGCGTTTTTGGAAGATGCAACCGCGCATGCTTTTGGGGGTAAATTTACCAGAACCACCTGCGAAAGGAAAGAGTGCACATTTCTCCCAAATTTTTACCAGACAAATGTTTACAAAAACTAGCATAATATTCTAATCTTTATAGTACTTGTAGTATGTAGTATAAAGTATGCAAATTGAGATTCAGCATCTCAAATGCGTGAGACAAAATTCTTTAACTTTTTTCCTCAAGTTCTTCTTGCCATGTTCGTCGGCTGTATAAAGAATGTTGGTAGAACATCACATTGTTAAAAAATATTTTATTTTATAGTTTAACTTGACGGGTGCATCCCTAATTTACGGACATTTTTTGACTGTCGAGGAATCAAAGCTATCAGCAGCATACCGACAACGCCTTCAAGTAACATTTAGTTGGCCCCTTTGCTGACAGACTAATGGTAGTGTTATAAGTAGCAGTGATGTACCGTTTATTGTGAACTTGCTGTCTGTATAAAGTACCAACTTCCTGATGTTCATCTCCTTGGCCTGCTCCAAAGCTTTACAGGCTGCCTGTGTCATTCAAAAGCAACAACGGCTGGTTACATCTCTTTGGGTATACAATCATAAAGTCACCGTTAAAATGGTTGACAGTACGCTTGCCTGTAATTCAGCTCTTTGGTTCGTCTGTCTTCCATCTAGTGGTTCAGACACATTCCTACAGTAAAGACAATCAACATTAAAAGCTGTATGATACATTGGGGGAAAGAATCTTGAAAAATAATCCACAACAGGCCTGGGTCAACTCACAGAGGATGGTTACGTCCCCAGTACACTCCGATGCCAGCTCGTGCACCGAACGTCCCATTGCGTGAGCAGCAGCCATCTGTATACACCACCACCGCATCACCTGGATGAGCAAACACAAAAGAAAACGTATGATTTATGCCTTAAATGTCTTCAACAAAACAAAAACAAAAAAGAGTATCTAAAACTGCATGAATAAAATGTCTGTTCACCCATGTACGTGAACCCATCACTGCTGTTTGAAGATGCACAGCCATCTTGAGGTGCATTCTCAGATCGTTTGACTCGTTTGGCAGGGGAAACCTCCTGCTTGTCTGTGTGATCATAGTTCCTCTTCTGACCAATTGGAATATACTCAAGGGCCTCCGGGGCCATTCTAGGGAGTACTGCCTCAGTGTTGACTCCTGAAAGATTGGATTTTGGTCAGTCTAACTCTACAGTGGCTGAATGATGCAGTAGTTGTGTGATCATTATAACAACAGCTTCCAAAGAATTGTAATAACACAAGTTGACCTTAGAAAAACAACCATTTACCTACCCTCTGACACATTTGGGGTTATTGACATTGCTTCACCTCTTACAAATATCCAGGCATCTTTTTCTGCTGCAAACTTCTTATAGCTGGCACTGGGGAATTTATCAACCTGGCTCTTACATTCATCCCTATGAATGTAAACGTATGCATTTCAATGGGAATTAGAATTGCGATGTTTAAAAAACACGAGTTTAAAGGCACGCACGCTACAGCTAGCCTAGGTTAGGTACTGCAAAAAAACGTACCATGTTTTGTATACTCCAGGTTTGAAGCCTTTCCTCACAGCGTAAAAAAATTTGCCTTTCACCATCTCTTCTGCGCCAATGGAGACTGCCCTGCGCACTGCACTATAAAGACCAGTCAATCTAAACATCACTTTATACAAGAAGACTGAGCTACGTGGAAACCCCTGTCATTGTACGTCTTAATTAAAGCAATATTTATAAGTTAAACAAACAAACTGTGTTGAAATAAAATGTCAGCGATTAGATAGCAGTCATTGGAACAAATCATATACGTCAGTTAGCAGTGTAGATAGTTGGCTAAGTAGCTAAATGAATTCAAATATTTGGAACGCCAGCTAGGCTAACAATAGTAACAAGGCAAGGGCAACATTATGCAAGGCCAAAAGTTAGCTAGCCAACGACAGATTTGGACATTACCTACATTGCCAACGGTATACTTAAAATGTGCCTGTATCTATACACTACATATAAGTTATTTAAAGCCAGCCTGTGTTGACTCCTTGATGTGTTACATTGCAGGAAACACGTTAAAAAATAAAACATTCTTCTTCCGGGTTCCCATGATTCATTCCAAACGCGCTTTTATCCACCTCTCGCGAGACTCCGGCCTCTTCCCTGGCCGTCTTAAACTAAGGTTGGTGTTGTAATTCTCTCACTGGTCGGAATATTTTGTCTAAATGCTGTAAATGTTCGTCAATTCGCCTTATTTTTTCATGAAATGTCATGTAGCACTTTAGATACGTTAGATTATTATATTTTTCTGTTTGGATGGCTGTTGAGTGAGGAATAATAAGGTGTCACAGTACACCTAACGTGAATGTTCAAGAAAGATGGACGGATACCAATACCTCGGTGTAAGGTCCATGCGCTGCTGTCCCTGTTTTAACTAAATACATAATTTTAGTGGCCGGTCAGTTGTTGAGGCTGAAATGCATTATGTTTTTGCGTACTCTGCACTTTTGTAGTTAATTGAAAACTCAGCCATTTGATGACATACTCACTGAGAAAGCAGGACTAGCCGGATAATGCTAGTTAGCAATGGGGCTAAATTGGTGATACACCACCAATGCTGCTTAGGCGGAACGATAAAATGCAGTATTTTTTATCGGTCATTTGAAGTCGAAACTAACTGTTGATCTGTGTTAATGTTCCCGATCATTGTAAATACTGCACGTTAGTATTCTGAAGTTGAAGTAGATAAAGTCCAACATGGTTACAGTGAACTTGCTAACTGTGAGGGATTTCAGGTGTGGGACTTAGTAACTTGTTTCGTTTAGCCTGAAACGAGTCAATATGGTTATCAATTTACACTACTCAAATCTTTCATTCCAGAGACACAGGCCATGTTCAGTACCAGCGCCAAAATCGTGAAGCCCAATGGCGAAAAGCCAGATGAGTTCGAATCTGGCATTTCCCAGGTAAGGTATCGGTTATTATGCTAGCCTCTAAATGTGTACTACTTTAACTTTATTTACTCCGAAAATTTAGTGTTTAACATGTCTGGTTTTTATAGGCTCTGCTTGAGTTGGAGATGAACTCTGACATGAAGGCTCAACTAAGGGAACTGAACATCAGTGCCGCAAAGGTAAGGATCCTGTATTGCACTTGAGGATGTGTTTTACTTGACTTCAGTTTGAACTATTGCTTTTGGTAAAGCTTTCATGATTAAACCCCGACGTGGACATCCTGTGAGGTCGCTCTCGCGTGGCTCTGTCCTTGTGGCGTATGGGAGCGTAGCACTTCAGTGCTGTAACGTACAGTCCCGTTCCACGACGTTGGAGAGCAAGCTTTGTCCCCGGCCTTTGGGCTGGTGAGGACGGCATCCTGTATATTCCTACATCTTCCCAGAGCCCTTGGGCTGTGACTGGGGGGCTAAACCATGCAGTGTACATTCAGATTTATAGTGCTTAGATGTATTATTCTGCCTGTGTAATCACAGCTGAAAAATGCAGTCCATGTGATGTTAAAAGAGCAGAGTGGCCCACCCTTGAGTACTGACATTTGTTTTTTCCTCTAAAATGTTATCCTTTGCTTTAGGAAATTGAAGTTGGTGGTAGCAGGAAAGCCATCATCATCTTTGTTCCCGTGCCCCAGTTGAGATCTTTTCAGAAAATTCAGGTGCGGCTCGTAAGGGAGCTGGAAAAGAAGTTCAGCGGCAAACATGTAGTATTTATCGCACAGGTAAGGATCCAGTGCTCACTGTGCAGTTTCATGAGTCACAGGTCTAGATTGTGGAACTTTGCTTGACTACTGATTATTATTTTTAAGCCAGTTGCTGTCATTA
>JACXGM010014693.1:9000-21990 GCA_016801145.1 Umbra pygmaea | reverse complement strand
AAAAAAGTATATTTAAATGTACTTGAAATGTATTTTATTTATCCTAAATATACTTCTAATACATTATTTTGGTATGTATATTTTGAAAGTATACTTCAAATATACTTAAATACATTGAATACATACTTATGGTTAACCATAAGTATACTAGAAGTATAATACTGGAGTATAATTTAAATATACTTTTTTTTTACTTGGGTATGCATAGAAAAAATTATAAATACCGTCATATACCGTGAAACCGGTAGAATTTTTAGAAATACCGTGATATACATTTTTTGGTCATACCGCCCAGCACTAATGTAAAGTTGTACTTCACAAAATAAGGAATGTTTCCAATAAAAAAATATAGCCGCAAGCAGCGATTTGCAGGTTCAACCCTACTCAATAGCGACTTCAAAGTAATTTCAGACATGTGGTTCAACATTGTTATAAAACATATCCTGCAAGTTTTGTAATGATTGGACAAACATTTTATGATCTATAGCTTGATTTGTGTAATTCCACGTGCAGTTATTATACATTTAAAGTGCCCCCTAGTGGTCAATCTGAATGAGACTTGCAGGGCGTGGTTTAGTTCCTTATGAAGACATATCTTGAGAGATTTTTCATGATTGGAGAAGGAATATGTGATTAATAGTAAAATTGATGTAATGCCACTCACCTATCTTGTGCTTGTAGTGCCCCCTAGTGGTGTAATTATATGGAACTGTCCATATCTGGTGCACTTACCTGAACATATCCTATGTGTCTTGTGATGATTGGCCCTACAGTTGCTGATTTGTGTTCATTTATGTCCAGAGCTACGCCCTTTTCAAAGTTCATTGGTCAATAACTTGAAAAGTAATTGAGATATTGACATGTTTTATTCAACTTTTATTAACCTTGGTCCAATGATGTTTCATATAGCCAGACCATAATGGTCCTTGAGCCTTTTTGTAGAGCACATTGAGCCACAGCTGTATGGAAAATGTCAAGTCAATTGGACTTACAGTGTAAGGGGCATGCCTTTTCAAAGTTTACATTTTGAAGCCTTTATTACAGCGCCACCATGTTTTTATTTTTTTCCATATTTCTATGGAAGCACATGCACATCATTATTTCCCCAAGTATCATGTTTCTAGCTCATTCCAGCTCACAGGAATTTTAGCCGTCGTAATAAATATAACCGCAAGCGGCGATTTGTGGGTTCAACCCTTTTTCTTCTCAATAGCGACTTCAAAGTAATTTCACACGTGGTTCAACATTGTTATAAAGCATATCCTGCAATTTTTCATCTATGGCTTGATTTATGTGATTCCATGTGCAGTTATTATGCGTTTAACACTAGAAGTGCCAAAGGACGACGCCATCTGTGATTTTGAAAGCTACACCCTCCTCCTTCCTTGACTTTTCCTAAATGTGTGTATTTCACATTATTCCGTTATCCAATTTCAAAAATCTCAAACAGAAAGCTTTTTATACTAATAATACCTAAGTTAGTATTTGTATTAATCTTACTATTGTAAATTAGATATAAATGTATGTCCGTGTGATGTGTTTTCGTCTGAATGTTTTGTGTGCGGTTTGGGGGTAGGGGAATCGAGTGGAGTGGATATAGAGGAGGGAAGGGGGAGGGTATGGGGAAGAAAATTTTGCGTACCTTTTTTGTCATCATTGCTGTACATGTGATAAATAAATATATTAAAAAAGAATGCTTTTCATAGATGATTTCCATGTTTTTACCCATAATTCCTACTAAAACCGCCAAAATCTGACGCTGCCTAACATTGGTACACAGCCAATTATCTGTCACCCAGGCGCTAAGCAACCAAGACGCTAAGCACCTCTCACTGAATGAATGCTGTCAATGGCTCAATGGCCAGTAACCACAGACAAATGATCTTTAGCAATGGCTGAGAATTAACTAAATAATGTGTATCATGTCGTAAAATATTTTTAACTTTAGTCTTTGCAATATAATGTAATAATTAAAGTGACTGGCTATCATGTGTTTTAGAATTGTCGCCAATTATTTTTCAACTACGAAAATCTGCTTCTCATAATTCAACATTTTATATAGGCTACACTCATGTTGTAGCAAAATAAATAATTTAATAATATTTGTATTATAAGTAGGCTATTTATTGTTACCATTGCTACCATAATCCTTAAGTTTTAAAATCACAATTGGCCAAATGTCGCCGCATTTGCACATGTAGCTAATTCTCCATGTCGGATATAGCCTATTACACTTAGGGCTGGGCAATATATCGATATTATATCGATATCGTGATATTAGACTGATTATCGTCTTAGATTTTGGATAGCGTAATATCGTGATATGACAAAAGTGTTATCTTTTCCTGGTTTTAAAGGCTGGATTACAGTAAAGTGATGTAATTTTGTGAAATTACCAGACTGTTCTAGCTTTTATAATTATTTGCATTTACCCCACTTAGTTATTATATACACGTCAATGATGATTATTTATCAAAAATCTCATTGTGTAAATATTTCTTTGTAAGCACCAATTGTAAACCCTACAATATCGCTGCAATATTGATATTGAGCTATTTGGTCCACAATATTGTGATATTGGATTTTTTCCATATTGCCCAGCTCTATTTGTCATACTTACTCACCACATCCAATATGATTGAACATTATTCTTTCACTATAATAGATTTGAATATATAATTGACAGAGATTGGTAAATGTTCCAAAACCATACCTGCACACCTCTTTGACAAAGAAAGTCCAATTCTTCACTTGTTAATTTTAATAAAGAAAATTTACTTTTTTTCTTGAAATATGTGTACACATTTTCCAAACTTCAAAAATAAGTAAATATCGAGATATATATCTTTAGTCGTTAAAGCTACAAAAGATATCGAGATATTCATTTTCGGCCATATCGCCCAGCCCTAATTACACTAACTAAAGAAATATGTGCTCAGTTCGCATAACGGCTGCCATATGGAAGGGCAGAAGGATTTATGAAAGAACTATTGGATGCCCGGGAAGTTATATGATTATGAAAACTACATAAAAGACTAAATGTCTGTAAACACGTTTCAAGTCTATATCTTGTCAGCGCAAAGAGTTGTTGAGGCAAGCAAATACACTAAAATGCACTAAACATTGTAATTTAATATAGATTATCAAACAACTTTGTAGGCCATGGTTATAGTCTTGCATATTTCATTCTGTAATTGCTGCATATTCACCTCAACACATTTTCTATATTGTTTCTAATATAATGTACAAATAAAATCCAATGAAAAATACTTTAAGGTTGTGTCATTCATTATTCTCAAATGTTTATTTTTTTATAGTAACGATATAATCACATTATAAGCAGATTTACTCTCTGTAGCCTATAATGTTTTTGTTTCCTGGTAGAAGCAGTCCAATTCAGATTTAACATTTCCTGGTACTTCACGGAGTTCAAAGGATAAAAAATTGGAAAATAGGCTACATAGCTATCACGGTTGCCTGGAAATGTAATGGGAGAAACTGGTCTTATGGCTTTGCACTAAAATGTCTGCTAATATATAAAATGACTGGCTATCTTGTGTTTCCGAATTTTCAATGATTATTTTACACCTACATCCCTGATCTCTGCTTCTCACTTAGGGTGAAGTCTGCTAAAATTGGCCATCCGGTGAAATAGGCCAAATAATGTTGTAGCGTCACACATTTTTTGCTGTAAAGATTTAAAAAGATATATGTTTTATTGTATGATCAGCTACAACATTCCTTGTGTGGGGGTTTTGTTTGTTCTCAGTTTGCATAATGGATGACATAAATGGAAGGGCTGAGGGATTTATGAAAAAACTATTGGATGCCCGTCAAGCAGCCCGGTACCGGTCCTGTTTCGCGGCCGCGAGGTCCAGTCTGATAGTAGTTATATATTGGAAGCTTTTAGCAACATCATCCTGCTGGTCTAAACTGTGCAGCCTTTTCCGAAAGCTTCTTTGTCCCCAGAACATTTCAATCCAAACTGACAGCCATGCCCAGGAAGTTATGACTATGAAAACTACATAAAACTTTCAACATCTGGTAACGTGTTTACATCGTGTGGTTATGCAAAACAAAGCTGTAGGGTGAAGTTTCCCTTTAAAGTTTTAATTTAGGCTATACATTTGTAATTGGAGTGAATTCCACTTTTACAGGATCAGCTAGAGTTCCTGTCTCAAAACTGAAAAATTATTTGTATCATCTTTTTTTAACTGTATTTATTTCTTTTTTTTGGTGTTCTCCAGTTTCTTGAGTTATTTACATTCATTTTTCTTGTTTTCCACAAATGTTTTATATGCCAATTAACAACTTTGTGTTCAATAAAAAAATTGAGATTGAGAGAGATGAACATATAGACCAGAACACAAATGCAACCCTTGGAATTGCCAAAGAAAATGATAGACATCAACAAATACGGAGGGGAAGGAAAACATCACATTACATGAAGGTTTGATAATTCACTATCAAAAGAGAAGGCAAAATAGACATAAACATGTGTCTTTCTTTAGTGTTCTGATCTGAAGTTAAGCTTATTTTAATTGAATTATGTACATGGGTCTGTGTCGTAGAGAGTTGTGGCATCAGGGTGGATGTTTGTCATAAGAGAGAAATGTTCTGACATTGGGCTCAGGTATGGGGCAACTCAGCATGTTAATTAATGATGAAGATCCAGACAATATGCAGAGGCATGACAGCATTAAGCCAGTCGAGGCTGCAGCTTCTTTTGCATATTAATAGATGCTTCATTATTATTTAATATGACAGCTGCTCCGAGGGCTACCATCAGACCTCATCTCCATTATTCGTTGTCCGTTATCCGTTTTCCGACTACAACTCTTCTCTGTGATACACAATGCTGCGCTATTCTCGGTTTGTCGAATAAAGAATTGCTCACCACCACTATTATTTTTTGCATTCCTTACTGCTGTAATCTCTTACCTCACAACCCTGGGTCATGGACTAACTTCCAAAACAAATGTGCTTTTTCCCCATTGCGAAATGTTTTCATTTGACACTTTCCCTCCAATGCACTAACAATTTTGTTCCAAATGTTTTGGGGTTTGGTTGCAGCTAAAAACGCATGTCTGTTTGGGTGTCTATAAGATGAATGGACACAAACTAGACTATCAGAATTTTTAAAGGTGACTTTGAAAGAATCCATGAAGTCGGGATTGTATTGTTTTGCATAATGAATGCAGATCAGGAGGATGGGTCTTTCCATGTTTAGACATCCAGTCATTTTAATGGCTCTGTTTGGTGATTCTTGATACCTTATTTTTAGACTGGGTGTTAGGTGGGCTCGCATTATGAGCTAGTGACAATCAATTGGCTGAAATTAAACAATATGAACAAAGATTTTGATTTATAGAGCCACTCCGTTCATGTTATGAAGAGATTGGTTTGGTGGGTGTTTATAGTTGGGGGTGTCATAGATTAAATGTGATAGATTGACTTTGATAGATCCAATATGGTAAAGAAGATAATCCTACCTGTTTAAATCATTTGCTTCAGATATTTTATCTCATCTGAGTTCCTCAAGATTAATCTGTTCTTAGACCTTGGTAAATGTTTTTGATTAAAGATGTTATATTTGCCAAAACATATTCTCTCTTGTGTCAGAGTTAGCGTAGTAGTCTAAGCTCCCAACTCTGGACCACATGTCCTGGCGATGGCGGTTCGAGCCCTGGGTCACAGCCACTGTCTCTTCATCTCCCCCCTATATGTCTGTCTCCCTATGCTTTCAACTGTTCTGTCATTAAAAATAATATATTTTAAACATACTCTCTTAACAGACCTACCTTTCAGTGATTTTTCAAATGATCCATGGTTTTAAATTAAGTTGATGACTCTGATGTCTTAAGCGCAGTTGGCCAATATAAGCACAGTTGGCCAATGTTTCTATTCACGAAATTCATAACCCCTGCTCTGTTGGTAAAGGACAATTCAACACTCATCAGAAAATTCCATTTGCTCTCCACTAAAAGTCATGGGAACCATGCCTGATATTTTGCAGAATTTATCACAGCAACAATCCCAGAGGTGATTTCAATATTTACTTGGCGATCTGCTCTGCATACGTCTCATTCGGAAAACAGTTGACTCTCAGCCATTAGACAAAATGAAAGCTGACCTTCAGGCTTGGCAGAGGCCACACTCAGTGTGCAGCGAGAAGTACAGTATCACCTTTTTACCAAGCCTCGTGTCTGTGTGTGTGTGTGTGTGTGTTTGTGTGTGTTTTTGTCCTTCCTATGCATATGGAACAGCAGAGAGAAGCCATTGCAAATGAGAGGGCCCTTGGTGACATAATGTATACTGTTCGTCAATATGCTCCCAATGTATTTTAAGATGCAAACAAGCCTTTAAATGATATGCACCTTCATGTCAGTGGCTGAGAGTGGCTTTCACCATCTGCATTTCAGCTGCTAAGGAGAGGAGTGTGTTTGTGTGTGTGAACTCGACTCAACTCACATACAGCAAAAAGCTCTATGACAGCTGAGTGACGCTAAACTGCAGAGTGTACATGCATACTAAATATCGTAAACCATTTGTAGAAGGGCACTTCTACAGTTGTATTGCACTGACTCTATCTTAACACACATTTTGGTGGAACAGTTTTTTAATACAATTTGGTATTCATGTATGTTAGCTGTGGCATATTGCTTCATTAACTGTTTTCTTGAACCCTTTTCTCATCCTGAATTATTATCGATGACTGTCAATTGTTGATTAATATCTGCATCATTGGCTACATAAAACTACTGACATTAGTAGATGGAATTATCTTTTTCAGGGATTTTCAAACATTTAGCTCTTGTGTCATTAGTGACTATTTACTGTACATTTGTGAATTTTTTTTCAATATCATCCAACTGCAGCCACAAATGGGCGTTCTCGTGCTGGTGTGGGTAACCGTTTTTGCAAACTGGAATGCCTCGGAACACATTCCGTAGGGTTCAAATTATTTATATTACAACATTCACGGTTAAGGTTAGGCATGAGGTTACTAACCAATACAGTCTCACGGCATTTCCTGATGTAGTCACACAATTTTAATCTGTTGATTTGTGTACACAGTCACTATTTTCTCGTTTTTTTCATGTCTCTCAGCACATTTCCTTTTCATGTCTCTCAGCATGTTTCAAAACTAATGTATTTCAATTGGAAGTATCATGATGTAGCATTTCAGTGAAGGTATTCTTAATATACACTGCTCAAAAAAATAAAGGGAACACTAAGATAACACATCCTAGATCTGAATGAATGAACTAATCGTATGAAATATGTTCGTCTTTACATAGTTGAATGTGCTGACAACAAAATCACACGAAAATGATAAATGAAATCACATTTATCAACCCATGGAGGTCTGGATATGGAGTCACACTCAAAATCTAAG
This sequence comes from Umbra pygmaea, assembly GCA_016801145.1. Lineage (NCBI taxonomy): Eukaryota > Metazoa > Chordata > Actinopteri > Esociformes > Umbridae > Umbra > Umbra pygmaea. The sequence continues at coordinate 14,591 of JACXGM010014693.1, read as the reverse complement.
TGGAAAACCACACTACAGGCTGATTCAACTTTGATGTAATGTCCTTAAAACAAGTCAAAATGAGGCTCAGTAGTGTGTGTGGTGTGCTCGTGATGAGGTGGCGGATAGTCTCCTGAGGGATGTCCTCCCAGACCTGGACTAAAGCATCTGCCAACTCCTGGACAGTCTGTGGTGCAACTTGGCGTTGGTGGATGGGGCGAGACATGATGTCCCAGATGTGCTCAATCAGATTCAGTTCTCGGAAATGGGCGGGCCAGTCCATAGCATCAATGCCTTCCTCTTGCAGGAACTGCTGACACACTCCAGCCATTGAGGTTGAGCATTGTCTTGCATTAGGAGGAACCCAGGGCCAACCGTACCAGCATATGCTCTCACAAGGGGTCTGAGGATCTCATCTCGGTACCTAATGGCAGTCAGGCTACATCTGGTGAGCACATGGAGGGCTGTGCGGCCCCCCAAAGAAATGCCACCCCACACCATTACTGACCCACCGCCAAACCGGTCATGCAGGCAGCAGAACGTTCTCCACGCTGTCTCCAGACTCTGTCACGTCTGTCACATGTGCTCAGTGTGAACCTGCTTTCATCTGTGAAGAGCACAGGGCACCAGTGGTGAATTTGCCAATCTTGGTGTTCTCTGGCAAATGCCAAACGTCCTGCACGGTGTTGGGCTGCAAGCAGAACCCCCACCTTTGGACGTCGGGCCCTCATATCACCCTCATGGAGTCTGTTTCTGACTGTTTGAGTGGACACATGCACATTTGTGGCCTGCTGGAGGTCATTTTGCAGGTCTCTGGCAGTGCTCCTCCTTGCACAAAGGCGGAGGTAGCGGTCCTGCTGCTGGGTTGTTGCCCTCCTATGGCCTTCTCCACATCTTCTGATGTACTGGCCTGTCTCCTGGTAGCGCCACCATGCTCTGGACACTACACTGACAGACATAGCAAACCTGCTTGCCACAGCTCTCATTGATATACCATCCTGGATGAGCTGCACTACCTGAGCTACTTGTGGGTTGTAGACTCCATCACATGCTACCTCTAGAGTGAAAGCACCGCCAGCATTCAAAAGTGAGCAAAACATCAGCCAGGAAGCAAAGGAACTGAGAAGTGGTCTGTGGTCACCACCTGCAGAACCACTCCTTTATTGGGGGTGTCTTGCTAATTGCCTATAATTTCCACCTGTTGTCTGTTCCATTTGCCCAACAGCATGTGAAATTGATTGTCAATCAGTATTGCTTCCTGAGTGGACAGTGTGATTTCACAGAAGTGTGATTGACTTTGTAATGTTTAAGTGTTCCCTTTATTTTTTTGAGCAGTGCATTTTAGATGGGTTTAACAGCAAGGTTTCACTCAGAGTGGTTAAGGTTAGGGTAAGGGTTTGGGTAAGGCTCATGGGTAATGAAATGATACAAAGTAAAAATCACCTGTCCATTGGGCGTTCTTGTGTCATAACGGGAACCCCGAAGCCGCAGCTCCATTTTTTGGGAAATACTTTCAAAAACAACAAAAATCTCCATGTAATTAATCTATTTTGAGAACATTTTACTTAGGCCTATAGAAACACAATAGGGGTGATGCTCTTGATCGCTGGATGCAGTGATGGCTTGGCTGGAGGCTGCGGAGGAGAAAGCATTTTTTAATGAGGATGATTCATATGCTTATGATGGGGATGGGTATCAGCAGTTGGCGGTTATAGGTAGTTTGGAAGGCCTGGTGCGGTTCTATAACCTGACTCCGCCAGATGGATTGCTTCGCATTTGCTTTGCATATCAATCTGGGAAACCTCCGTTGGAAAACGTTTGGGAAGGGGCAAAAATACTGGTTAGCTGAATGGATAAATCATCTGACTATCACCACATATGGTGGTGATAGACGGGCCAAATACACCAATCAGAAAACTTGCGCGATAGCTACGCTCATCTCATACTTGGAAGCCGCCATGTTGTTTAGACTGAACTGTCACTTCTCGTTGTGTCACACCCTAATCCGCCTCAAACGAACGCTGATTGGTCGGTCATTTGGCGAACGGCTCTAAATTTTCTCTACCTCAAGATGCCAGACTGATCTGCGAGTGGAAAACTGGAGCACGCGAGATCAGGTTGGTCCCACGAGGCTAGCGGTTTTAGTGTTAAGAGCCTGATTTGTTTGTACTGTACCTTGGTGCATTGCTATTATGATGGTGGATTTGCACCGTAATATTTTATATTTTTATTCTTTTGCATGTTTGTGTGCTGCTGCGCTTCCCTGTGTGTGTGTGTGTAACCAGCATAGTGTGCACACGCTGTGCATAAGCCTAGGTGCATTTGACTAATTGGCTGTTAAAATAACTATGACATGCTGCGCTATTGACTTTAGACCAGGTTTTTGTTGGTCAATGGCGCAATCACTTTTCGATGCTGAACACACCTCCCTGTAAGACCAGCACGCCCATGGGTGCAAAGATGGGCGCAGGTGCATTTGCTATTTAAACAATGCGGGTGCTGGATGGAAAATTGACAACTGCGTCTGTCTTAAACTAGAAAAACTCTTGCGTTCGGGCATTGCGCTGCGTTGCGCCACGTTGCGCCATGTTGCGCCACGTTGCGCTGGGTGCTCGATAGGGCCCCTAATGTTAAAAAATGTATAAAATTACTTAGTGCATCTCTACCAAAAACACAGAAGGGCATTGAACAGAAAGTGCATTTTAAAGTATTAGATGCATTATATAACTTTTTATAATTTTTTTTTTTTACCTGAAAACCACTTCAGCATGTCCTTGTTCATAGACATTAACACATATTGAATCTTAAGTTTAGTACAATTCCTACTATTTCAAGTCATGACCAGCCGTGCAATCCAATGAAAGGCAGAAGAAGACACTTATTATTATTGAAGTTGGCCATTATTCAGTTTGTGTGGCAGAGGGGTATGATCTAGCGAATACATTAGATGGTATCATTGTAATTTATTTTAATAAGTACTGAAGCTCCATATGAGCGTGTGTGTTAGATACTATATGTACACACTCTTTTGCCCACATGCACACACAAAACCGTACTCACACAGTCCACTATTTACAAACAGAAGTAATGGCATCATTTTATTGCATGTGTGTTATCCTGACTTCATCTGTTCCTATCAAAGCATATATGTGTCAATCCAACGTTTGTGGCAGGGGCGTGTAGGGAGTCGGTAACACACCCATAACAATAATCTCTGAAACACAACATCTCATCTGCATGATACCTTGATGTTTCATGTTAAAGGACATTTTATTTGTTGTTAGATATGGGCTGTGCAGAGTTACACAGTGATTTTGCATATATACTGTACGTATATCTTCAGCTCTGGAAAGAAAATTAAGAGACCACTGCAAAATCATCAGTGTCTCTAGTTTTACTATTGCTTAATCTTAAAACGAAAGTGGTTATTACCTCCTTTACGTTTTGCTGCCTTCCAGTGTTTTTTATTGTTCTCATGGCAATACACGGGTAACTGTACATAATGGAAATTTTGACAAATTTCATAGACAGACATACATAGCCATTTAAATGTGAACTTTTGTACATATGATATGTACATATCGATACATGTATATAATTAAAAAGACAAGGGGGTGTGGTATATGGACAAATTGAGCGTAATAATCTATATGGCTAATATTTAGCATTCAGCATAATAACCACCTGTTTTATGTGGCCTCTGCTTTGCCATGGTTTGTATTCTGGTAGTGACATTTAGACAATGCCTGGGGGCTATTCTAGAGGGGTACAGTACTGTCTGGGGTAGACGGGTAAGTAGTCAGACACATCTATCTTGTCATGTCGCTTTCAAGTGACTTCTTGTGTGCAGGTTGGGCATCTTTAAATTCAATAAATTTATCACATATTTATATAAATCTATTTTTACAACAGCCTAAACCACCAAAGCGCAAGCAAAAACAAGTGGTGCACAGAAAAAAACTCTCTTGTACATAGGAAGAAACCTAGAGAGGGTCCGGACTCTAGGTTGGGGAATCTGAAGGTACATGGCATATTGTATTGAGATAACATTGTTTATCAGTGTTCAGTTAGTGGAGATAGGAATGTGTCGACTGTGACCTCAGTCTTTGTGTACCAAAAATAACAAAATTATGTGGTCTTTGGCAAGGACTACGGGACGCACTCTGCAGAGGTACAGCTTGAGTTGCCAGGCAGAATTTAGGCCCACCCACATTGCCAAGTTCACACCACCATAGAGACACCAACAGATCGCATTGACATTCAGTGGTGAATGTGTAACCTCCCACATATGTACCAACTTAAGGCTTTCAGGTTGAACAAGCTTGCTGATAAGTATCCAACATCTTTGCAAGACGTGATTGGAGGAAGCATGTGATCGATCTTAAACCATCCTGCACCAGCTGACAAAAACAATAGGTCAGCTGCCACTGAAATAACATTACCGTAGTGATGAAGATAGCAGATCTTGCCGCTAGCTTGATTCAGAATGTTTCAATTTCAAGTATTCCTGGGTGATGAATTTTAACCTCAAACAAACATTGAAAACCCACCAAGCATGTAAATAATGTAAATTTAAATACCCAAGACACATTCACTTCAGGAATTCATCAATTAACTTCCACTCTTGTAGGCTATTTTACAGTGCACATTGCTGCCATTGTTGCGTGTAGTTGAATATATTAAACTAAACTTCAGAAATACTTCATGATCATGAATGGGAGATTTTTCTTGTGCAACAAATCCCAACATAATTGACTTCAGAGTATTGTAATGTCACCTCCCCCAAAAAATGAATCCCCATTGTGGCTAGTCAAATGCCCGCATGTGCCTTTAATAACACAATTCTTGGTGTCAAGATACTATGCTGTATCGATTTTGCCACCGCCCCTCCTATTATTATGATTTTTCAGTCAATGTTTTAATACAAACACTGTTATAAAATCAATGTTTGCTTTTTATACAACCATGTCAGGAACACTCCCACTTTTTTGCACCCCACTGCTGTTCGTAGGCACCCAACCTAGAGGGCGCAACCCATAGTTCTGAAGGCAGTGCATTAAACCATGAATAAAAAATATGTAAATACAATCCTTTAGGAAAAAGCAGCTGACCCTAGCTCTTGACCAAATAACTGTTACATTCTGAGTCTGTGTCTAACGGTATTCTCTCTGGTCCAGGGTTGACAGCAGCGGCGGCTGCAGCTGCCAACGCTGCCATCGCTGAGGCCATGAAGGTGAAGAAGATCAAACTGGAAGTGATGAGTGGCTACCACGGCAACGCCAACCAGCATGGGGCAGACAGTGAAAACGGGGACCTTAGCTCCAGTGTGGGTGAGTCAGTCTGTGTGCCCTTCACACACATACGTGCATGTGAACATGCATGCAGTTGTTCCCACTCATTGGAAGTAATAAAAGCAAATATCAATGCAGGTATAATAGAAAAACACACACACAACTGCATGCACATACACACGCACGCACCCTGCCCAAACACACACACACAGAAAAGCACATAGGACATACAGGAGTGCACACACACACACATATATATGTATATATATGTATATATATATATATATATATATATATATATATATATATATATATATATAT
>JACXGM010014692.1:0-14418 GCA_016801145.1 Umbra pygmaea | reverse complement strand
CTAAACCATAATGTTGAACAGTCTTTGTTTTCAGGTCATTTGAGAGTTGTTTGAGGCCCCCATGTTGCCACTCTTCAGAGGAGAGTCAAAGAGAACAACAACTTGCAATTGACCATATTAAAGAAGTTCAATGCTTAATGAGCTCACCAATCAACAAAATGAGAAGGGTGCCCAAATTTATGCACCTGTCTAATTTACTTTTGATGCATATTGCACATTTTCTGTTAATCCAATGAACCTCATTTTACTACCGAAATATTACTGTGTCCTTCAGTTATTTGATAGATCAAAATGATATTGCTGATCCAAACACCCAATTATTTATAAATGAAAATCATGGAAATTTTCAGGGGTGCCTAAACCTTTCCCTACGACTGTTTTTCTTGTGAACAGGTACACATAACGTAGGTTAACAATCTACTTCTGAAAAAACGTCTGATAGAATTACTCAAGATATTTGACATGTTTCTGTGATGCGTTCAGCTGTACAAACCATAGTAAGGTCCATATTGTACTGTAGTTTCATTTTGATACTTTTTAAGAATGATAAAACAGTTTAAGATGCTGAAATGTTTTATTGTGTACATTGTTTATATTCTAATGTTGTCTTCCACAGAACATATGTTATGACCAGAATTGGTTTTAAATTTGTTAGAAAAAAAGACAATATAAATGTATTCTAAATCTACCTTATAGAAAAACAATTGAGAAAAGTTATTCTATAAAATGTAAGGCTATTTTATTTGGAGTTACTCAGATAAATGTAGAGTAGATACAGTACGCCATCTAGTGCTCACAAGTAGGACCAGAAGAACATTTGGTTTTTAGCTGGTTTACCTGATGCATTAACACAATTACAAATGTGGAGTAAAACATGTTTCCACTAAAGGAAATAAGAGCTGTCAAGTAAAAAGTCTACACACCTATTTTAATTGGCCTCGGTACCACTGAGTCAATGCACAATACCTTTCTTGAACCTTAACTGCATAAATGTCTCTTACAATCATATATGCTTAGATATGAAATATACAGTAAGAACCAACGTTAAGTACTGGCAGTGAAGGCCTCACATTGAGGAAGACCAAAGTGCAATTTCTATCATCATAAAATCATGTTATGTATATACAAATCTGGATACATTTAAGACTACTGCAAATTTTTCATTAAATCACCCCACTAAAAACCTCTGGAATCTGATCAAGAGGAAGATACAAAGCTGAGCTGCTTAAACATTTGCACCAGGAGTGGCATAAAATCACCCAACATCAACGTGAAAGACTAGTGGAGAGCATGCCAAAGCCAAGCCAAAGTCAATTACACATGAAAGCCAAATATTATTATTATACAATTATTATTATTCCACCAAATATTGATTTCTGAAATCTTCCTCAGTTAACACATTAGTATTGTTTTAAAAATGAATTTGAACTTATTTTCTTTGCCTTACTTGAGACCTGACAACACTGCACCTTTTTTGTTATTTTGAACAGTTGTCATTTAATGCAAATAAATGCTTTGAATGACAATATTTTTATTTGGGATTTGGAGAAATGTTCTTAGTAGTTTTTGCAATAAAACAAAAAATAAAATTTTTCCCAAACACATACTGATCAATAGTTAAAAAACGGAAACTGATAATTTTGCAGTTGTCCTTCTATGTTTTCCAGAGTTGTATATTTACACATAAAATGAATATGTAATATTGTGTGCGTATACATATATACATATATATATGTATATATATATATATATATATATATATATGATAGTAATGCAGGTGTTTTAAGGTGTGTATAGCATTATAACAATCTGTCAGTAGCTGGGTAAATGTATGTACAGGTCGGAGTTGTCTAGGTAGTGTCGAACTTCCAGAGCATCCAATGGGGAGAGTGGTTGGTTCCTGGCATGTTGTGTTCCAATAAAGCAGTTCTTATCAGTACCTAATTTAAAAACCAGTGTCCTGCACCATCCCATAGGCTTCATATAACTTCTCGAGAAGATCCTTCTTCTCTTTGTCAGGCAGGAAGCTGGATTTAGCTGAGTTTATGTTCTACAAAACAAGGTTAGGTTATTCATCAAATGATCAGAGCGGAGTAAACACAGTTATGTAGTGATTAACACCTATAAGGGTTAAACATCAAGCACAAACTCTTCTGAGTCCTGGCTAGTTGTGTTTAATAACACCAATGTATTACACCATGGGTGATGGAAGAGATAAATTACACCAAATGTAGAGTTAAATATATACAGATACAAACATGTATAACACACACATAAATAGATGTGGCTGAATTTATTGGTAACTTTCCACAAAAAAAAAATAGAAATTGCCAAAAGTGTTTGGTATCCACCATTCTTAATTTCACATTTGATAGAACAGATACCCTGCTTTGATTTACTGTATGACTGAAGACATTACTTTAAACAGTACAACAAATTAAAATGCCATGGACAAAAATATTGGGACAATTAATTTAACCTAATTAATCTATTATTTTGTTGCGCAGCCTTTGGAGACAATAACTGTAATCAAGCTCTGTCTGTAGCTCTGAAGGAGGTTTCTACACTTTGAAGGGTAGTTTGGCCCACTCTTCCTGAGCAAACCACTCTAGTTCTATCAGATTTGTAGACTCTGTCTACATATGTTTGATGGGATTTAGATCAGGACTCCATGTTTTCTTCTCATCCATTCTTGGGTGCTTTTTGAGTTATGTTTAGGGTCATTACTACTGATGGGCAAACACACCTTCATTGCTTTTCTACTAGTAGCAAAATATACTGGCAGCACTCAGGATTTTCTTTGTCAAAATAAAGGCCATTGTTGAAATGCCTTGTAATGTATTAAATGCAAATGTAGCTTTTATTTTGACAAAAAAATCAGAGTTAATGCTGCCAGCATTATATCCTGCTGCTAGAAGAACAGGAATGCAGGTTTGTTTGCCCATCACTAGTCATTAACGTTACCCTGCCGGAGGACCCATGACCTGCAACTGAGTTATAGTCTTGATAGTTGATAGTCTTCTGATTTCATTGTGCCCTGCTCATATTCAAGGCAACCAGCATCAGTTTCAGCAAAGCAAGCCCAGTAGGAATGCATTTCCTAATTTGTCTCCCTGTAAACATTGAGTTGTGCTTTACCTAAAAGCTCTATTTTTGTTTTGTCTGTACAAAGGACATTTTTAGTGATGAGCGAATCCTGAATGATTCCTTTTTTTTTAACTAATCTGGGTGTACTGAATCACTGCTCTAAGATTCGTTCATGTAAATAACTTTTGCGCATATCAAATTCACACAGATTTTGCTGGTAAAGTTGTGCAGAATGCAGTCTGAGTCTAGAGTTGCTTTGAACACCTTTAAACCCCTCTCTTTTGTTGTTTGTGGCAACTCTTTTTTTCCAGTCCAAAGTCTATAGAATCTCTGTCCGATATTCAGAACTAGTCCTGCACACAGCAGAGAGTGAGAATGAGATTCGAAACCCGGACTTGGTGAGCATAATGCATTCAGCTCATAGGACTTTTAGTTATTGAAAAGTGTTCTCCAGGCAGATCTGCCTTGAAAGCAGAAGTCATTTGATTGGTTGATCAAAACTAAGGGCTGACCTCACATGACATCGGAAATGTGTACATGAGCATAGTTTTCTCAGTTTTTGTTTAAAAAAAGAAGTCTGACTTCTCTTCCACAAAAATTATGCTAAGAACGCAAAACATAATAGGTAATGTAATTACCCTATTATAGTTCGAAAAGAAGCTAGGAGTTTGTACGACATTGCAGGGACAGCGCCAAAAAGCCAATCCACCATGTTAACTTCGGCCAAGGCCTCTACAGCCAATTAGAATTGACCTTTTATATGAATTGTGTTGTTTATACAGTGTTTGCCAATACAAAAATTACAATTATTAAAGTTTGTGTTACTCCTAGGCTGCGTCAGATTAAGAGTTGCTTTGCATAGTCTATTGTAATAGAACTATATTTTCATAAAATCTTCTATTTGTGAATGGAATTTAATTAAATTATGTATAAAAATAGTTTTATGAAATACTTCAGTCATCAGATTGTGCTACTTTTCCTCTCTTCTGAATGACAAACATAAAACATGTTAACCAAATGTTATGAAATATGTTAACCAAATAATAAAATTATAGAAAATGTAGCCTAGCAGAATAATAAAGGATTATAGCATATTACAACTGAAATAATATTTCAAAGCTGTTCATATTAATATCATAATGTGGTCATATGTTAAGGTAATTAAATAATTCAAGTAATAATATAGCTCATAGTGTTTTTGTCATGTTTTAATGTAGTCAAAGGTAATGATGGGCACAACTTAGGTCAACAAAGTTTTACTTTCTGAAGACTAAATAATTTGCTTATTGTTGGAAAAAACCTGTGTTTTCATGTATGCTGGAAACATTTACTTCAGCGCAATTATAGAAAATAATATGGTGCCATCGTGAGGTAGAGATGGAATTAAGTAGGAGAACATAAATATTAATTAAATGATTCAGTGAGTCAAAAGATCCAAATCTTAAAATAGTGATTCAGAATGCCATCACTAGAATGGTGTCCAGATGCATTTTGGGAAACTTCAGTCAGGCTTTTATCATGAGCCCATCTTCATTCAAACAGTGACGGATGGTGCAACTTGAAACTGTTACCCCTTCAGCTTGAATGGTTCTGAAGTTTTCCTTTGTTCCATCTCCACCACTCCATCAATCCTTCTCTTCATATGTGAGTCAATTTTTTCCAGGCATGTTGGCTGAAGTACCTTGGGCCTTAAACCTCTTAATAATACTGGTACTGTAGGTACTGGAGATACCAAGGGTTCACTCTGAGTGAGGTTAACCTACCTTTGAATACCATGTCTCAAACTCATGGAAAGATTTACAGAGAAAATATGAGCGAGAGGTTTTAGTGCCTGTACGACTGTTTAAATGTCTGTTACATGACTGTTAATCTTCATACTTAATGACTTTATATCATGCAAATCTTTGTAAAATAGACTCTGGTCTCTGCTTGTTCTCTCTGTATAATCTGTGCTCACCGGAACATCAAGGTGACAATGGTCTTGTAGCCTTTACGCGGACTCTGCTATTCCCTTCTTTCTAACCTCTTCAGACAACTCTCCGGTGTTCCTTTTCTTTTCCATGTCGAGTGAGATACATACACTGACACCAACACCTGAGTGCTCCCCTTAAACTGTCTGAATAAGTGATAATGTTATTAAAGACACCTGTGAAACTGATTAAACAGAAGGGTCTGCTTAAAGTATCCCTACAATACAATTATACAACTTTGAAAGCATATAAATAAAAGAGTCCAGGCCATTTAAGAATGTCTTCATAGAATAAGCAATAATTCAGTTCTTTTCAGAGCCAAAACAAAGACATGACATCGACATGTTTCTGGGTGAATGGTGCATTATTTGAATGAAATGCAAGGGTGCCAATATTTTCGCCCACATCTGTATATAAAGTATTGAGCTGCCAAGACAAATGGGAAAACTTACCAGTCTCTTAAATTCATCCTCAGTGAAGCCCATGTATTTCTGGACAGTGCTGTAGTCTAAGTTCAGTGTGGAGTTGAAAATCAGAGGGTCATCTGTGTTCAGGGAATAGTTGGCCTTATCCTTTCTAAAACTGCAAAGTGTACACACACAAACACACACACACACACACACACACACACACACACTTCAGACATGTGGGAGTAAAGGCTCATTCGCCATTCATGCGTGAGGGCAATTTCCACCTCCCTTGGAGATAGCATCCAGCTTGTGTATTCTCACTGCGATTCTACCAGAGGAGTTGCTAGTCACTCATCGCTAACAGTGGGTGGTCCACGAAAGACAACATGATGAGGTGAGTTAGAGATGGAAGGTAAACTAGACATTGAGCGCCAGGGTTGTTGAAACTCAGAAGTATAATTCAAATGACATACTGAGAGTAAGCAAAAGACAGCTTACGTGATGAGCGGGTGCTTGGTGAAGTCTGGATCACAGCTTCCAGTCAGTTTGCTGGATATGGGACAGATCTGAAATCACAAAGCAATCCTTCATTACTGCCTGACATTGTTTCTCCGTGTGCTTCTCGTGTCTGGCGCCTCCACCCTTTGTCCGAAGTGTGCACCTTTACCCCAGTCATTTGTTTTAAAAGTAAACAGTGCTAGAAGCATTTGCTAGACAGAGTTTATATACAGTATGCCCACTTCAGTGTGGAGAAAGTGAGATGCATATGTAGTTAGTAGACAAGACTAGTCTCACTGACCGCCTGTCCAATACCCAGCAAAAATGCAGACATGATTTATGTGTTGTGATGCAAGAAACAAAATATACAAGTGAATTTAAATTTGGACATTACATTATACCTCAAAATGCATATTCTGCTCCAGAAGTTGTTCATACAGCCCTTGGTCCTTCAGTGTGTTGTAGCCATGACCAATTCTCTCGGCTTTCAAGACCTCCACAGCCTGAACAAGAGGATATGGGTCACCAAGCGTTTTCAAATAGATAACGCAAAAGTCCCTCTCACATTCACAGTTTAGCAGAAACGGGATAGTCCCGCCTTTGACAGCACATTTAAATAATGTTCCGACAGAGTAATTAATAATGCAATGTTACTTTTAACATGACAACATAGCAGAAACATCAGAAATGTGAGTGTACTGCTGTAGTGTTGAGTAAAAGTGTATGTTTGAGTGATCTACTGCCTCGGACTCATTTACTAGTCACCACAGTTAAGAAAAGCTCACTTCTTTCACCACAGACGCAGGGCCAATTTCTCCGGCATGGACCGTCCTGCGGATGCCACATCTCACCGCTTCCTGTCAACAAGGACAGTCATGAAATGTTCAACACCAATTTAACAGGCCAAACATCTGTCTGGTTAATACAATAAATCAATGAAAATACAGTTGTTACTCCAAAACCTGCCAGATCTAATGCTGCTGTCACAAGATGGCAGTTATTTTGGCAAATGCTCAACTTCTAAGAATGTCATTCCAACAACAACATTTTAGTATTCGTGATCTGTTTTTTAGAAAACACAGATCTGATTAAAAACATGCATCTAGAGCACGTACAGTTTGTACTATAGGATTGGAATTACTAAAAGTATTATGATACTCTCCTTGTGTTTGGATCTGGCCTGCATCAAACTAATGACTTAAACAGATGTTTACATGTTCACATTCATCAGTGCAGCCTCTAGTGAACCTTACTAGAGTGTTCCCAGATGTTGTTATAAGGATATGATTTAATTGCTCTTTGTTGAATAATATCACAACATCACCATGTGCAAGAGAGATAAAACTATAATGCATTCCATGCTGATGGAAATTACTTTTTGCCAAGTTATGTTTGGCCTACTTCTACAGTTATTAACAATTTATAGATGGATACTCCTGACCAATTATAAAAATGCTGTCATTAATAACACATTATTAGTTCTGCTGTCAGAACTCGCATTCTACTCTGTCAAATGACTTTCTGAAGTGGCTTTCAGGTTCTTTTTCTAACTTCGTTTTGTGTTTCACTATGGGAATCGTCTTGGCGTGACCAAATATGGAAGCTCCAATGACACCACGTCTGTCCATGACAGACAGGTTGAACTGTGCTAGGGCCACGCCCCCTCATATAATCACAGTTGCCCAGCTCCTCACAAATCATTTCTCGCTTTCTTCCCGTGAAGAAACTATACAAAGCTCCCTCCGCGCTTCTGGGCTAGCTGGTTGGTTATCTGCTAAACAGTTCAGAGATGGACCGTTAAGGACTGCATCGCCAAACGCAGTTCCCAACCTAGTCTGGATTTGCTGAGTAAGTGCTTCGCAAGACGTTTTAAAGTGTAGTTTCACAGTTCGAAAGCAGTGAACCGCTCTCCTGTCTGGCTAGTTGGTATTAGGTTGCTTAGCTGTGTATCTCTTTTACTCGGGCAAACGCGTTACGGTGAGCCTCCCTGAGTTTGGATGGCATTTGGTTGTTAACCGGACACCTGGAGTGAGTAAAGGAAACAGTGTGAATACCCAACCATAGCAGGTGTGACGTGACACATGTTACAACGGGCTAACTTTGTTGGTACAAGGTTAATGTTAGCTCGGGCTAAACCCTGTGGGCTAATCTTGCTGACAGTGTCACGTCACACCTGCTATGGTTGGGTATTCACACTGTTTCCTTCCTTCCAGACACCTCAGCAGCGGCCCCCGCTAAAGGGTCGGAACCGAAGGCAAGTGAAACTGTTTTTCCCGCCTGTGCCCCGCATCATGTGGGTCATCCATCTCGAGCAGGGACCCTTACCCGATGTGCATAGCCTTCATGGGCGCCAAACATGCTCAGGCAGCGCTGGCTGACTCAGTCGTGTGCCCACTGCACGTCAATGCTAGAAAAGGTCCTGGAAAGGTGTCTGTGGGTGGCAGTGGCCAACAGTCACGACCAATGTCTGTCGGGAACCACTTCGAAAGCCACAAGCAGTTCCCATCAGCCGCGAGCTACACCTAGCTGGGGGGACATGATAGACGAGGAGACCCCCGGACATGCCTCCTCTTTTCGAGGACCTCCTTCGAAGTGGAACCGGGCTGTGGGCTGGGAACGAGGAGGAGGACTCCATGTTCCCAGTTCAACAGTCAAGGCCTCCCAATGCATCCGACGCTGCTCCCCTAGTGGACAGCAACTTGCATGAGGTCTGTAAATGGCCAAGTTGGAGATATAATGGCCGGCAGCCCAGGACCCCGAGGGGGCAGAGAGGGACCTGTATGACGGCAAGAGGCTTCCACCAGCCCAGCCGCCGGAGAAACAGCTTCTGCCAGCAGTGCCTGCCTGTATGAAGGAAATTAGCCAGTACCGGTACCGCCCATTTAAGCGTAAGCTCCCTACCAACGGTTACTTGAGATCCATGAGATGGGGGCACTGGGGCTGGCCAAACCCCCAGTGGTGAAGCCTTCGGTGGCTCATCACCTCCACCCAAACCGCCCCTCTTAGCCTCCCACAGCCTTTTCTCTGCCTAATAAGATGGAGCACCTCACCGCCTCCATGTTTCTGAGGATGTAAAGATATGCAACACAGTCCGTGTGCTCTCTAAATGCAAGGACACTGCTGGCTGCGCACCATCCGTGTGATGGGGCTCACAGTCGCAGGTGAGAGGGCCTTGTGGCAGAACCTCTCGGGCCTTAGTGACACGTAGAAGGCAGAACCCAGCTTTTGTGCCAAAGGTGGTAGAGTCAGCCTACAGGTGTTCCTCCATGGAGCTCTTGGCTTTTCACTCACCTCCTTTCTCCTGAGGAGAGGAGCAAAGTCTTCACATGTTATGCCCGGTCTGGGCTCTGCACATCTGAGCCGGACGGCGGGGTTCAGGAAAGCAGATCAGCTGTTTGTGTCCTGGGCTACTCCCCATAAGGGTAAGCCATTGTCCTACTGGATTGTGGAGGCCATATTGGCCTATGAGTGTAAAGGTTTGCAGGCTACCCAGGGCCTGAGCCCATTCCACAAGGGGCATGGCCACCTCATGGGCCATTTTCAGGGGGGTGTCAGTGAAGGAAATTTGTGCGGCGGCAAGCTGGGCTACGCCTCACACTTTTGTGAGGTTTTACAGACTGGATGTTTCCGGATCGTCCTTGGCACGGGCAGTGCTCGAGACTACGGCACCGGTGTCAGTGTCGGTGTCGGTTCAAGATTATTTGGGCTATGGGAGATTCATGCCATCCGGCAGTGGTCTATATCTCCCATAGTGAAACACAGAACGAAGTTAGAAAAATAACTTTAGGTTACTTAACGTAACCCATGTTCTTTGATAACAGAGTGAGGTGTTTCACCAACACGTCCCGTCTTGCAGAGACACGGAAAGAAACCTATATGGAATGATTGACGATGAGCTGGTCGACTGTGATTATATGAGGGGGCGTGGCCCTAGCACAGTTCGACCTGTCTGTCATGGACAGACATGGTGTCATTGGAGCTTCCATAGTTGGTCACGCCGAGGTGATTCCCATAGTGAAACACCTCACTCGTTAAAAGTTTCCATTCATGTATAGTTAATAAATTAGCTACATTGATAAGGTGTAAATTATTAGCTAGTTATAAAAAACTGTCAACAACTTCTGAGGCTTCATGGTCTGCAGTTCTGTAGGGAGCCTAGAGAACATCTGTTGTACTTTGACTCTGATATCTGAGAGCCAGCAGTGTCACGTGAATATTTTCCATAGTGTTTCCAGCAAACATTTCTTCTCACACAATACACTGCCAAAAATGTGAATTGGGAATTGTGCATGTTGGAGTGGGGCAACATTCAAGTGCCAAAACTTAGAAGCAGAGCGGTAAATCTTATATCCTGAGGAAATTATGTGTAGAGGCTCTCTTAGTGAAACAACTGGTTCATTTTGATTGATCTCTTCTGTCATTGCCATAAATCATAATGAACCAGTTGTTTGCTCAGCTCATAAAATGTGAAGAGCAGGGTTGAGTCGGACAGGGGGTATTACCTCATAGGCCAGCCTGTGTGCTGAATTGGCATCACATTTGAAAGACTCGTCTCCTGCCAGGTCAATAGCCACCACGCCATCCTCCTTGTATTTCTTACACAACTCCAACACTTCCATGGACCAACCTGTTCCCAACAATGTAGTCATGTCAGATCTATGGCCTAATGATTGTCTGAATGATATGAAGCATCAACACAACTACAGGACGGGAGCATCAACACAACTACAGAACTGGAGCATAACACAACTACAGAACTGGAGCATAACACAACTACAGAACTGGAGCATAACACAACTACAGAACTGGAGCATAACACAACTACAGAACTGGAGCATAACACAACTACAGAACTGGAGCATAACACAACTACAGAACTGGAGCATAACACAACTACAGAACTGGAGCATAACACAACTACAGAACTGGAGTATCAACACAACTACAGGACTGGAGCATCAACAGCACAGTGAGTTCATTACTTGGCATGTGACGCATGCAGCACAGAATGGACCTGGCTTTTATTTTGAAGGCCTTCTCCCCCTCGGCCAGACCTTGGTTCACCAAGTGGACGACATCGCCAGGGCTTAGTTCACCTCTGGAATTTGGGAGGGGGGGTGAGAGGTACACAGAGATAGAATTTTGAATAAAATGTTTTTGGTCTCTATGAACAAATACATACATCCCAGAATGCTATGGAAAGCCATTTCAGTCAATATTAAATAAATAAACAAATACATAAATAAATTAATATGGCTATGAAATAAGTCCTGAAATAAATAAATGACACAAATATATAAATATTCAAATATAAATATATAAATGCAGTCCAAAAAATAAAATAAATAAAAAAATTGTTTTTTATTTTACAATGGCGTCCTTCAAAGGAAAACATTTATTTCAGGGGACTTTTTTTATAATTCCACAAATTTTTTATTTCAAGGCACTCTTATTTCATAATGGCACATTTTATAATTTCCATTTGTTATATTGAAATTAATTGGGAGTGGTTAGCTCACAGATTCATACCAAATCAATAGCACCCGTATTGAAGACTTTATTGAAATACATAAGAGGCGCAGATGGCTCAGTGGGTAGGGAGTCAGACTTGTAGTCAGAAGGTTGCCAGTTCGATTCACGACTGAGCCTGTCGTTGTGTCCTTGGGCAAGACACATTACCCTAATTGCTCCCAGGTCGTTGCTGTAAATAAGAAATTGTTCTTAGTCAACTTACCTGGTTAAATAAAGGTTAAATAAAAAAAAGTGATCTTCAAGACATAGATATCGAATTTTTAAATAGTTTGAGACCGATTGAGCACTGTTTTTGTGTGGAAGATGTAATAGAACCTTTAAGCTCATGTGCGGGACTTCTGCCTCTGGAAATTGCAAGCGATATGCTCACTACCTTTATGTTGTCCGATCTATCGACCAGAGGATCTGTTTGGTGTGTCACAAAGCCCGATTTTAAGATCTCCTCCGATATGTGCTGGGTAACACGGCAAACAGAACACCGATCGTTTCTCAGGTCAATAGATCGATCTCCTCTGAATCATCCTTTGTGACACACCAAACAGATCCACGATTTTTCGGGTTGATAGAGCAGACAACACAAAGGTAGTTAGCGTATATGACATCTTCCACACGAACACGGAGCTCAATCAGTCTCAAACTATTCAAAACTTTGATATCTATGTCTTTATTTTGAAGTTCACTTTTCCGCCCGAGTATTTCAAAAAAGTCTTCAATTCGGGTGATGTTCATTTGGATTGAATCTGTTGGATAACCACGCCCCTTTCATTTGAATATAACAAATGAATATTATGAAATGTGCCATTAGAAAATAAAAGTGCCTTGAAATAAATAAATGTGGAATTATGAAATATAAGTCCCCTGAAATAAATAAAAGGTTTCCTTTGAAAAACATTGTGAAATAAAAAACAATTTATTATTTTTTTGGATTGCATTTTTATATTTATATATTTATTGTGTCATTTATTTATTTCTGGACTTATTTCATAGCCATATTTATTTATTTATTATTTTATTTATTTAATATGGACTTAAATGGCTTTCCATAGAATGCACTTGGAAAGCAACAGGGGCTCCATTTATCAAGCTTGCGTATAAACAATCCCAAATCTGTACTTACAAACAGAAAGAAGAATGTGCATAAAAAGTGGGATTTATCAAACGATCCTATGATCGTTTTACGCACACCGGTAGGAAATAACCTTTGATAAATACCACTTGTTCTTAGCGTCAGTGCTCGTAAACAGCATCTACGACTTACATATCAACACACCCCTAATTACCCAAATATGGTCAAAATCATCTCTTAAACCTGTGGGAAACATAAGCTACAATGAGGTTCATGAAGTAGATGACGCAATCCAAATTTCTGAGTTTGACGGAAGGTGCCATGTAGTGTCACTCTCTGTACTATTTTACTCAATTGACCGGTAAAAAGAAAAACTTCGCTAAAGTGAGAAGTGTATTGCATTGGGAAATGAATAAACTGCATTCCAAGTGTCAATTAAATATTTAAGCATATTTTATGCGTACCACCGGTAAATTGAGCTGTTCGATTGACATCTGTTATAATAATTCAACAAGGGTTTTACATGTCTATAATTTAAGAAGTGACTTAGCTATTGTAGATTAGAATTATTATTACAAATAAACTGACTTTGTCAAATGACGTGAAATACTGTAACATAGTGGAACATTACATTAATTCACAATGGAAGGAACTGAAATGTTTTATCAAAATCTTTTAAATCAAAAAGTATATTAATAGTTCACACATAACAAAAACACATCTTCCACATTCCTACTCTACATATCAGAAGCAGTTTCCTTCCACCACATGTCATTGTGCGTAGTGCGTATGCATGGTCATTGCTGTGCGTAGATTTACAAACATTCTCAAGCAAACATTCAAATTGATAAATTCCACACTGCGTATAAATTATTGTACGCATGGTTTACGCACAGATTTGTGCATACGCACGCTTGATAAATCAGCCCCCGGGAACTTCAAGCAGTAGTGTTTAGCAGAAGTCCATATTACAATGTGAATAGAACCATGCATACAGTATGTTTCAAAAGTCAACATTTTCTATCAGCTATGTTATTAAGTTAGAAACATCCTCAACTTACTCCTTTTGGTTCCATGGTATGGGTTGTACGTCCGTGTTAGCCAGCAGGTGTGGGCTGTATCTGACCTCAACGTAGATCACTCCTTCTTTGGCTTTGTCCTCTACGAACTCGTAAGCTATCCTCTTGATAGCCTCTCTATCACCCCTGGAGAAACAACACATTCATCCGGAGAAAAAGTACAAACATGTTTAATAACATTTGGTAATCAGGACAATTATTAGTCTAGGGATAATGGCCTGAACACTCTGTTATATGCTTATCCCTGTAACAAGGGAACATTTATAAAGGCATTCTAACACTCTGTTACCCAGCTAGCACAGTGGGTCTGGCCCGATTCTGGCTGAGAGTCGGGGCACTCGGCTAAGAGTCAGACTCGGCAGACTTCATGTGGCCCGAGTCTGGGCAGAAGTCTGCAATATCACTTGGGGCTGGGATAAGGCAAAGGAGCCCTAGCCGAGTACAGTACAGCGGCACATGCACTAGGACCTGGGGGGGGGGGGGGTCGCTCGAGCAAAATGGTTCAGCTGACATCATCAAGCAATACAGTCATTCAGCTACGGAGAAAAATTGCCTCCATCAATTTTCAGGTACGGTAAGTTGAATACTTTTAAAAAAGCTGTTTGGCATTTTGTTTAATAAATGTATATGTGTACAATTGTGTCTACGTTATGACATAAGCTAGTTACATCGAATATTTCAGTGTACAGCATCCGTAACTTATTCAATATTACTTAGCTAGCTAACGTTAGAGACAGCTAGCTAACTAGTTAAGAACTGACTAAAAGCTGTGTGTG
>JACXGM010014691.1:0-22205 GCA_016801145.1 Umbra pygmaea | reverse complement strand
ATAGTGAGCTAGCTTCGATGTTAATTTAAGCAAAACCTTGTTCTGTTGAGTTAGGGCAACAGGTTAGCTTAAATATATAGTGAGCTAGCTTCGATGTTAATTTAAGCAAAACCTTTCACAACATTCTGTTGAGTAAGGGCAACAGGTTAGCTTAAATATATAGTGAGCTAGCTTCGATGTTAATTTAAGCAAAACCTTTCACAACATTCTGTTGAGTTAGGGCAACAGGTTAGCTTAAATATATAGTGAGCTAGCTTTGATGTTAATTTCGTTATATGTATTGATAGTAATTTAATAAATTTAGATCATAAATGAACAAAAACATTGATTCAAATCAATCAAGAATTTTGAAAATGATTGCATTACAGGCTGGTATTTAACAAAAGCTAATGAAAGCATTACCCCCTTTAGGTTTATTACACCCTAAAATGTAGAGCAAATTGAAAGCTTATTTTACATGACAAATTGTATTATTGGATATATATCAAAACAAAACAACTTTGCAAGCTAGTGTTTTGTGTACAGTTGAGGTAAAAAGAATTTCAAAAGTATTGGTCTCCACAAAGTTTGCTGCTTTAGTGTTATTAGATCATTTTGTCAGTAGTTTCTATGTTATACTGAAGTATAATTACAAGCATTCCATAAGTGTCAAAGGCTTTTATTGTCAAATACATTAAGTTTATGCAAAGAGTCAATATTTGCAGCGTTGATCCTTCTTTTTCAAGACCTTTGCAATCCACCCTGGCATGCTGTCATTTAACTCCTGGGTCACATCCTGACTGATGGCAGTCCATTCTGCATGATCAATGCTTGGAGTTTGTCAGAATTTGTGAGTTTTTGTTTGTCCACCCGCCTCTTGAGGATCGACCACATGTTCTCAATGGGATTAAGGTCTGGGAAGTTTCCTGTTACCACCGAGTTACTCAACCCACTCCAAGCACTCCACCCAGTTACTCCACCCACTCAAATCGCACCACACAGTTACTCCACACACACCGCCCACTCCTATTTATTCCTACCACTCCACCCAGTTACTCCACCCAATCTGCCCACTTTACTCACTCCAACCTTTCAACCCAGCTACTCCACCCACCCTACCCGGTTACTTCACCCACTCCAAACACTCTGACAGTTACACCTCCAGTTACTCCACCCACACTGCCCAGTTACTTCACCCACTCCTACCAGTTACTCTGTCCATGCCACCCAATTTCTCAACCCACTAAACCCAGCTACTCCATCTACACCAAGCACTTCCCTCAGTCACTCCACCTACTCCATGACTCCACTCAGTACTGCACCTACTTCTCCCAGTCACTTCACCTACTCCATTCAGTTTCTCCACCCACTCAACCAAGGTATATTCTGCCCAACCAATTACTCCACACAATCCACCCATTTACTCCGCACACACCACCCAGTTACTCCTCCCACTCCAAGCACTCCACCCAGTTACTCCACCCACTGTAAACACTCCATCCAGATATTCTGCCCACTCCACAAAGTTACTCCACCCACTCCAAACACTCTACCCAGTTAATCTGCCACTCCACCCAGCTACTTCAAACACTACAAGCACTCCAATCAGTTACTCCATTCACTGCACGCAGTTACTCCGCACACACCACCCAGTTACTCCACCCACTCCAAGCACTCCACCCAGTTACTCCACCCACTGTAACCACTCCATCCAGATATTCTGCCCACTCCACAAAGTTACTCCACCCACTCCAAACACTCTTCCCAGTTAATCTGCCACTCCACCCAGCTACTTCAAACACTACAAGCACTCCAATCAGTTACTCCATTCACTGCACACAGTTACTCCACCCACTCCACCCAGTTACTATTACTTCCATCGCTAATATACTAATACAACTACTACTACTACTATTATAGGTACAACTACTAATACTACTACTGCTAATACTGCTAATACTACTAATACTTCTGCTAGTACTGCTAATAATGTTACTAGTACTAATGCTTCTCCTACTTCTACTAGTACCGCTAATGCTGCTACTAGTACTAATACCTCTAATACCACTACTAGTACTAATAATACTACTACTACTAATATTACAGCTAATACTGCTACTACTACTAATACTACTAGGGATAATATTACAGCTAATACTGCTACTACTACTAATACCACTAGTGATAATACTGCTACTACTACTAATACTACTACTACTACTACTACTACTACTACTAATATTACAGCTAATACTGCTACTACTACTAATACTACTAGTGATAATACTGCTACTACTACTCCACCTCTAATACCGCTACCACCACTAATACTATTACTACTACTGCTTTTTTTCCTGCATTTCAACTTGCCCCACAATATTTCTTATAAAATTACCATCTAGCTGCCTTTTAAAATCTTCACAATAGGGGAGAGATCATCCAGTTGCAAGTTGTGTGGGATTCCCCTGCTCCGCTCAATTCCCCTTCTGAGGTGCGCTGCGGAGGGCTGGCTGTTGAAGAAGTTTGATATAGAGTAACCCAAGCCTGTGTGCTCTTAAACTGATGAGTTATGTTTTGTGTTCTATTTTCCCAGTGTGCCCACCAACGTATGGACCCTGGCATCCATTGTACTAGCTCTGTTTGTTAGTTATTAGCTAGCTTGAGACAGGGGAGCGCTTGTAGAAATTATTGGCCACAATTACGCAATGGAGGCAATAGAGGAGGAGAGGAGTGTTCTGGGATCTGCTATCTACTCCTCAATGGAAACCAGATGTCTCCCTGTCTGGGCCGCCTCTAGTCTCAAGAGTTTAGTTGTTCTCAAACACTTACAGTGGGGTCACCCTGTGTACCAAGGTGGTATCCCAAATGGTGCCCTGATCTGAATATAGTGCACTAAATTTGACCAGAACCCTATAGGCCGTGGTGATAAATAGTGCACTACATAATAAAAAGGGTTCAAAGCCCCAAGCCCTCTGTAGCCCAATCCCCAAGTGCCCTGTGCTGGTAAATAACCACCCTGTAATACTCTCAAGTTGCGTTACATCACTGAGATGCAGACAGATTGGCTGCGCTCAACTGGGGAAGGAGGGGGGACAAGGATGCAGCTGAAATAAAGCCTTGAATACATATTACAGTTAAAATGAATATATTTACCTCTTCAGGCTTTAGCACTTCTATAGGCTTCTGTTATAAATGAGTGCAGGAATGTGTAGTTATGGAACTGCAGACTTGTAGAATGTTTTACTTAATTTGACAGTGTTGCAATCACTGAAGAACTAAATGCATCTTAAGTAACTAACAAAAACAAATATAACATTAACTTTCCATGGAAGATAGTTTTTTCTTTACTAAAGTAGCAAGCTAGTCTGGCCTTTTGAAGATGGAGTTTTTTTTGACCACACAATAAGCTTGGCATGACTCCTCATTTCACCTGCATGTTGTGCTTGAAAAGAAACAATAGGAGCACACCAATGACTGGCTGGAGACTTTTCGCAGGTCTACTATCATCACCGGGTGCTTATTCTTTCCTCAATCATGCTAATTCTTTTTGGTCCTAATCAACGTTTTTTGTGGACAGTAAAACTGTGTATGACTGAAAATGATTGAGAAATAAATATGATTTCAAATCAAATTGATTTGGCACATTCTGTTCATACATTATTGTACAGGTGGCCTTAACACAACTTCTATCCTCTGTAGCACCATACTGTATTAGGGTTATTATGTCTGATATAAAGTGGAATAGAGCAGTCCAGCCTCTTCTCCTCACACTGGATGAAGTGATGACCTGCTTGAAGCAAATGTTGGGATAAAAATGTGACTCTCCTGCTGTCCTGCGTGCTGCAGCTGCTGTTGTTACAGCCTTTCTCCCACTAATCTTGTCCTTCCCATTTCTCCTCCCTGTCTACCTCCTCTACCTCTGAGTGGATTTGATGAGTCCAACTGCCATTGGAGTGTGGGAGAAAAGAGAGAGTGAGATTGTATGATATCTCCGTTAGTGTGAGTGTTAGTGTAGTCACGTAAGAGACAGTAAAACAGTGGCAGACAGAGATTGAAAGGAGACTATACAGCAGGCCTATTCAAATCTGGCCCTCAGAGCCAGTTCCACTGCATTGTTTTAATAATAAGGTAGAACAGAAAACCAGCAGGCTCCGGCCCTCGTAGGGTAGGATTTGAATAGCCCTGCTCTACAGTATGTGTGTGAGAGACCCATGAGTGACCCTTGGATGTTGGACCCTCTCTCTGAATGTCTGGAACTTGGACAGCTTTTGCAAATTCAAGTAATTTTTAGTTCTCAATATCTTCTTCACAGTGCAGTTACCTTCTACGAGTTATAGCGAAGTTTCTTGTTGAACAGTAGGCTCAGGCCATGATAACAGAATTTTTCTATTGAAGAGGCGTAAAAAAGATGTTCTTATCTACTTTTTTTCTATAGAGCTAGAAGTAATTCTGGGGGGGGAAGGGGGCTTTACATTATGATTCCACTCACACCTGAACAAACACTGGAAATACCTGAACCCCCCCCCCCAAAAAAAATACCTGCTAGGTTTCAGACTGATTTAATCTTAAACATCTCAGATGCTTCCTTGGCCAAGTGAGGGAAGTGCTGACAAAGCAGTGATTCAGCAACTCACATCGGGACAAATGTGTGTTAGAGCTGAGTTAAAAGTCAATTAATTAATTAATTCATTTACAACAAGGTCCATCCGAAATGTGTTTTGCATCCAAATTGGAGAGGTCCAGTGAATGCCACATTGGTAAGAAGGAAAGAATACCAAGTCTTTCGCCTTGCTGGCTCAGGGATTTGAGCTGGCAATAATTTGGTAACTTCTAGGACAACTGCCCCCAGAGGACTGTAGATCTTGTTAGGACAGGACCTTTGGGACTTCATGCCCTGTTCCCAGGGAATGAGCTGAGTTTAGTCTAGCTGATAACAGGTTCAAGTCACTTTTATGCTGTCCATTTTCAGCTGTCTGTGATAGACAGTTGTTTACTGTGGCACATTTAAAATAATTTACGGACCCTCATTATTGGGTGCCACCTGCACATGTCACTTTTTTCCCAACAAGCTATAATGTATTGACGGACAAATTGTCACTTGCTGTTAAAGGTGCAACAGAACTACTTCTCATTCAGTGAGCCTATTCCAAAAGCTGTACAACATGTAATCATGACATTTTAATAGTTTGAAAAAGCAGTTTAGATGGCACATTCATTTCCTACATTATGCAGTGCATACTTGCCATTTCAACAGGAATTGCAATAAGAATTTGATGAGTTGTTCTTCCAGAGTGTTTGTCAATGGGCAAGCCCCCAACAATCATTTATAACATTTATGCATTTTAGGCTGTGCATTTGTGTGGAACGAAGCACAAAATATTGTAGTTTTTGGGGATGTCTTTAAATCATTACAGCATGGGGATGTCTTTAAATCGTTACAGCATTTGTACACTGATCACTTGACAGAGAATGTATTTCTGTTGTTACAGCTCAAATTCTACAAATAATTAATGGTTAGAAAGTAACCTTGAGGAAAGATCACAAACACATCAGCTTTCAGTCCTTTTGTCAAAAAAAATCAGCTATAGTTTTTTGTAAAGTACATGTAGAATTAATAGGTGTTTGGAGCGTAGTGGGCTAAATCGATGCATTGCAGGACAGTCTTCATCATGATAGTAAGTGGTTTGTGCCTGATTATGGATTCTCTGACTTTCCCTGGACCTCCTGCACAAGACAGCACAAATTGGCGTAACGTTGCCTGGGATTTGGGTCGAATTATCTACCTTGCCAGGTCACTCTCCATCAACTCCTTGTGTGCAGATCAGGTGCCTGTAAGTTCAATCACAGAAGTATAGTTCTTGAATGTTGTCACAAACTGGCGGGGACTATAGCCAGGTTGTGGCAGAAAAGGAACTCAGAGAAGGACTCCATGTATATTGTTTTGTATTTTACATGCATTGTTGAGTTCTGTGTTGGTGTTTATTATATTGTGGATAGGGCATTGCTCTGTTTTATGTTGGTTCTGCGTATACACTCACCTAAAGGATTATTAGGAACACCCGTTCAATTTCTCCTTAATGCAATAATCTACTCAACCAATCACATGGCAGTTGCTTCAATGCATTTAGGGGTGTGGTCCTGGTCAAGAAAATCTCCTGAACTCCTGAACCGTGCCAGATGGGCCGGTCTGAGTATTTCACAAACTGCTCAGTTACTGGGATTTTCACACGCAACCATTTCTAGGGTTTACAAAGAATGGTGTGAAAAGGGAAAAACATCCAGTATGCTACAGTCCTGTGGGCGAAAATGCCTTGTTGAAGCTAGACGTCAGAGGAGAATGGGCCGACTGCTTAAAGCTGACAGAAGGGCAACTTTGACTGAAATAACCACTCGTTACAACCGAGGTATGCAGCAAAGCATTTGTGAAGCCACAACACGCACAACCTTGAGGCGGATGGGCTACAACAGCAGAAGACCCCACCGGGTACCTCTCATCTCCACTACAAATAGGAAAAAGAGGCTACAATTTGCAAGAGCACACCAAAATTGGACAGTTGTAGACTGGAAAAATGTTGCCTGGTCTGATGAGTCTCTATTTCTGTTGAGACATTCAGATGGTAGAGTCAGAATTTGGCGTAAACAGAATGAGAACATGGATCCATCATGCCTTGTTACCACTGTGCAGGCTGGTGGTTGTGGTGTAATGGTTTGGGGGATGTTTTCTTGGCACACTTTAGGCCACTTAGTGCCAATTGGGCATCGTTTAAATGCCACGGCCTACCTGAGCATTGTTTCTGACCATGTCCATCCTTTATGGCCACCATGTACCCATCCTCTGATGGCTACTTCCAGCAGGATAATGCACAATGTCACAAAGCTTGAATAATTTCAAATTGGTTTCTTGAACATGACAATGAGTTCACTGTACTAAAATGGCCCCCACAGTCACCAGATCTCAACCTAATAGAGCATCTTTGGGATGTGGTGGAACGGGAGCTTCGTGCCCTGGATGTGCATCCCACAAATCTCCATCAACTGCAAGATGGTATCCTATCAATATGGGCCAACATTTCTAAAGAATGCTTTCAGCACCTTGTTGAATCAATGCCACATAGAATTAGGGCAGTTCTGAAGGCGAAAGGGGGTCAAACACAGTATTAGTATGGTGTTCCTAATAATCCTTTAGGTGAGTGTATATAGGCTATACATATATATATATATAATGGGGATTGGAAATAATGCATGTTTTATAAAGAAGACAATAGCTATGCGAAATAATAAAGCTGATCCATCCCTCTATTAAAACAATATTTAAAATATAAAACAAAAGTCTGTATCTGATTAAAGTCATGCTTGAAAGTCTTTCAAATATTTACCACAGAAAAGTGTTGGGCATGGTGTCACCTAAGCATATGTGCTTGCATGCTGAGTTAAAAACTGATTAAAGTCGATTATTTATCGATTGTTGTCTCTTACAGCAGCTGCCAGCGATCTGTTGGGCACATGTGCACTCTGTTGGGGAGGGGAACGTGCTAGGAATTTCATTGATTTATAAAATAGTTGCTTGTGGAATAAATGGCTCAGATCAGAACAAGAAAGACATCAAGTTCTCATTTGAGTAATCTTGTTGGGAAAGGGCCAGGAGCTGTTGGTGTCTGAACTGCCAACTGTGAAGGATATCCTGAGGTATGGCATATACTTGAGGGAGCAATGTGAAGATGACAGGAGGAACAACCCAGTGGACCAGCTGGGGAGAAACAGCTACCCTAGCCTGATTTGTCAGTAGAGCAAAGCTAATGCTCTTTTTAAGCAACCTGTTATCAATGAAAATGTGACTATTATGTCCAAGCTCAAGGAGGACTGGAATCAGACAGTGAAGTTCTCTCTTGGGAAGGGGAAAATTGATGCCAAAGCGAGGTCCATGGTCAAATTAGAGAAATTATGTAATATTTTGACATGCAAGTGTCAGGTTACCAGTTGTGAGGAGGGAGGCTGTAAGGGTTGTGGGATCCAAGCCCACATGAACTGTTTCTGCAGCAGATGGGAAAGAAGGCAGATAAAAGGACAAGGAGAAAGGCAGAAAATGCTGCAGAGAAGGCAGCCAGGAAAGATGTTGGGAGATATTTGGCAGATGGTGATCAGGATATGGTATTGAAGAGAAATAATGATGAAGATGAGTTTGTCCCTAAAACTAACCCCAAATGTAGCTATAGTAATCACAGTGCTGATTGATGCAGGAATCATTACAGAAAACAACACACGTAAATTGATTGATAAGAACAAGGTCAAGAGAGCACAATGTAAGTTAAAGAGAAGGAAGGGAGGAGGGGGGATATAATGATAGAAGCTGAGGGCAGTGACCAGTGTTTTTCTGCAAAGATCAAGGAAGAACACTATAGTGTTTCTAGTGAGCCTGGCTTCAACTAACTCTTCCACTTTACCCCAGAAAAAGCAACTAAGCACGAGCCACTTGCTGAGTAGTTTGCTAAGATCCTGTTTCCCTTGCTAAAAGAGAGGGGTTTAGATAAGACCTTGTGGGCCAATGGAGGACACTCAACCAAATGCCAACACTGGTATGAATGCTGGAGTAATGAGAAAGCTGGAGCTGCACTTGTCTGGTTGGTGAGCAACCTGCACATTGGTGAACTACCTATACGCCATCTCATTATTGGCCTTGATGGCCCTACTCGGTCAGACAACAAGTTTTCTGGGCCAATTGGAAAGCTCCTTGACAGACTTGGATATTAATTCAAACTTCACCCAGATCCACTGATCAAGTTGCTAGACGAGGTCATTCAAGAACTTCCAAATAGGGATGGGCTGATACCGGGCCCGATACTGGACATAAGTACTCGTACTTCTACTTGTGAAAAAGGCCCAATACTCCAAGCCGATACTTCCTCCACATTTAAGAGCGTTATGCTGCGCAACACTTTACAGATTAGCTATAGATGGCCATAGTTGTAAATCTGATTCACGTAAATGTTTCAATGGAAATGTAGAGCTATTCCATGTATATATTTCAAATTGATGATCGACAGTGTACTTCCTCATTCAGAGACCATGCTTATAAAGCTGTACAAATGTATTTATTGCAATTTTAAAAAAAGAAAAGCGATTTAAATGTGATAATGCTTCCCTGAAATATGACGTTGCACACACAATCCCCGCCTAAAATGCCTAATCATTCCAAAGACAGAGCCACGCGTTAGCTATTAAAAAAAACTATTTTCCTCAGCAGTTGTCCAGTAGAGTTCAAATGGCAAAATACGAAATTGTTTTTCTCATTGCTATTTTCATGTAGCCTAATATTTGTAAAATTATAGGTAAAAAATATTAGAATCATCAAGGAGGAAATGCGCAAATTTAAGTACAGGATCGAACGAAGGATGCAAGTTATTAGTTTATTCGGTGCATACTATAACTGTACAAAACCACATGAGGAACGCCCCGGACCTAAGCCTCTGAAAGCCACATTCAGGAAGGAAAGAAAAATGTCGGTAGTTTGCAACACTTCTGGTTGAACAAAATAGTGGTATTTCTGAGTTCTGATATACTAACGTTAAGAAATATAACTTAAAGGAAATACGATGCAGCCTATTTATATTTTGTTCAATAGATTACAGTGATAGTACAGAATAGTATAGAATATGATAGTATAGAATATGTTTTAGGGTAATGGTTAAGGTTAGGTTTAACATAAAGGGAATGGTTAAGGTTAGGATTAGGGTTAGGGTTAGTAGATAGTTTGTTAAAATGTTGTTGACAGTATGCAGATAATATGTAGAGCATCTAGAGATGGACTCTCAAAATAAAGTGTTACCATGGCTTGAGCCAGGGTAATTCACAAAAAAAATTAATGGGTGATTTTACTATTGCATCGCAAATCACATGTATGTTGATTGAATGTGTTCCTTTGCGGTTGATTCAGTGCAAAAAATTCTGCCTGAATAATTTGGGTAAATGTGTACCCTAGATGTATGACTATTTTTTCACATCTTCGGACACCACAATGTTTTCCCTCGTTTGGTAATATTTTTCCTTATGTATTATGTATGGGTTGCAATAATAGGAACTGCTGCATCTGTGTAGATGAGAGGAGGAAAGTGTATGCGCGTTATGCACACACTACATTATGGCCAAGCGTGCGCCCTTAAAATAGCATCTGAATAACACGCCGCTGACTTTTAACTACGTTTTTCCTGGTCTGTCCCGGAATTGTTTTCGGGAACAACAAAATAGCACCAGGGAACATTTGCGTCGGAACACGCCTCTTCTTTTCGCTGAACCGTTCATTCCCTGATTTGAAATGACATCTGTCTTCTTTTAAATTAATTTTCCAATTATTTCTACACTACATAACACAACATACCATTGGACTATCAATTATATTTTCTTAATCTGATATCCTCTCTGATTGAGAATATACTATAGACAGAGCAAAAGAAGTAAAAATAAGTTGAACGTGCACTTTTTTCAGACTAAAAGCAGGAAGTTGGCCCATCAGCAGAGGTAAGAAATATGTTTTAAACAATGCAAATGACAGGCACCTATAGAGGGGGCGGAGCATCAGGTACATGGGCTGGGCAGAGCTCCAGTCTCTGGCACAAGGAGGCTGGTCCCGTTTGTGACAAGGGGGACGGAGCTCTGGTCTCTGGTAAAGTTCTCTTCTAATGAGGAAGCATACAGCATTAACACCTAACGAAGGTTGCATATCAAAACCCGGTTCCACTATCGAACCGGTTCCAATGCAACCAGTAGGAAACGGACCGAATTAGTATGCATTTTTCGGTTCCTCATTTCAGTTTCACTTAATGTGTCAGCTGAAATATTTTCACTCTGATGCTCTGAAACGGACGTAGAAATATCACACTTTCTCTGTAGTGTACCGTTAACTAGCTACCGTAAATGTAGGCTACTTTTAAAATGCCATATTTCTCGACTTTCATCCCGGAGTTTGCGAGTTCAAATCCAGATGGAAGCTTTGTGTGTGTTTTGTTCTCCATTCCAGTGTGATGCAAACTTGTTGCACACCATATATTTCTTTAGTAATGTTAACCCTAATCCGAACCTTAACTTGGCTAATTTTAACCGTTAACGTTAAAATATAATTTTGAATGCTATGGAATGTGTGGAATGTTCTCGCATGAACCGGCAAAATGAAAGTGCAGGTGTAACTTAATAGAAGGACGAATATAGCCTAATTACAAAACGGGCAGCTGAAACGTAAAAACACCCTAAATATGTTGGCATACAATGTTAATAATGTTTTTAAAATAGTTTCCTGAGAACATAATTTGGGCGAACTTCAGAGATATATGGTAGCGCAAAAGAATAAGTCAGGAGAGGTGTCGTATCTTGCCAAAGAAGGCAAATATGGTCATTTTCTGCAAATAAACAGCAAAAGTTTGAAGCTGGTTTAGTTAGCATACCAACTTAACATTTATTTTGTTGTTACTTGTTAATAGTTTAACTGTTAATTATTGTAGTTGTGTGTTAGGTGATTTAGGTTTACTTTTTATTAGGGCTGGGAGGTATACCGGAAAAAACTATATACCGGTCTTCATGTATGTAGCGGTTTGCTATATTCGCTACCAGTATTTTTTTCTATGTCATTCCGCCAGCTGTAACAACTGAGAATAATCTTATTTTGGAATAAACAGCGCCCCTAAAAACTTTATGCCCACTGCGCGACGCACACAAACACACGTGAGAAACAAACACCTTGAAGTTAGATAAACGGTGGAAAAAAACAATGGAGGGTGCAGGTAGAATTATGTGTTGTTAAAATGGGTCCAACGTTGATAGTGTGGACATCGTTTGGTTTTAAGACCCTGTTTACACGTACACGGTTATTTTGAAAAACTGAGACATTTCCCCGTTTGTGCCCTTCGTTTACACGCAGAGAATTCGCCCTTGAAAACGATTCTTTCTAAAAACTCCGGCCAAAGTGGGGATTTTGGAAAACTCTGTTTGCAAGTTTGCATGTAAACTGAGGAAAACTGAGGTTTAGGCAGCCGACGTCACAGTATGCGCCAGAACATGCACCTGCACCAAAAGTGCGACCTACGTTACATTTTAATTTGGCTATTTTTTGGAATACGATTGGCTAACGTGGGCTTCAGCCATTCGTTACACTGCCACCTACACCTTTGGCATGCTCATGATGGCATATACACGTTTGGTTCCATTAGCGCCTGCACTAAGCCGCTCGACCAATGTTATAACGAGGGGAAAAAGCTTATGGGGTTGTTTGGCTCAAGGTCAAGGGCTATTTTTCCATGCCCAGAACCTGTGAAACCAATGTGATTGTCTTTTCTATACAAGTAGTTAATCTAGTTAAATGACAGTGGGACTTTTTTGTAATTCATAAACCTCTTATTTGAAGCTGTTGTCTTGTCCTGGTTTACTTGAATATTTACATTATTTGTTATTCTATTTGGTATCATTCATCAGACTTTGCAATTTATTTAAGTTATTTATTGTGTTATTTATTTTCATAACATGCCACGGTTCAGTGCTAAAGCCATAGACAGTGGATAGGCTTGTTTTTTGCAGTTGCAGAGTTATTTATTAGTATTCCTGCATATAATAAAAATTTAAACAATAGCACTACTTTTACTTACTCAGTCTTGTTTATTGGTGTTCCAACAAAAATCATAACAAACAAAGCTACTTAAAACTGCTTTGCTTAGAATTAATTTATTTCAACCCTTTATTTAAAAAATTAAATACCTTTAAATACCATGATACCGTCAAACATTTGAAAAATATCGGGGTATTAAATTTAAGCCATACCTCCCAGCCCTACTTTTTATGTATTTAAGTAGGCTAATTAAATTAAATTAAAAAGTTAATATGTTGTTCAATTTGAATAATTTAAAAAAAATATAAAAGAGCCTTTCTTTTTTTCAGTTTTTCAATAATCGATTTAGGAATTGTTTTTGGAATCGGAATTGTTTTAAAAGTACCGGTTCGGCATCAGAAATCTGAAAAATCCAACGATACCCAACCCTACACTTAACACACAACTGATGGAAAACAATTAACCACACTGACCCCAAACACTAACAGGAACTAAATACACATGTTAATTAATTAGTGGATGCAGCTGTGGCTTGGTGGTGATCTACTGGTTAACAATGTAATGTGAGAAGAAACTGAAATCAGCACATAAAATATAGCCTGGAAAAAATCCAGACCCAAATCCGGAGGATATATAGGTCTGGCTTCGAGTAATGAAAATGACCCAACTCGAGGGGTCCCAACCCAAGCATGCATTTGAAAATCTTACTGTACGTAAATTGGATAACACTACTACCTATCACCAGTGGTTTTTCGCTAAGCCCCTGTGGCGGAGCTAACTGGTAGATAAAATCCTTGCCATATCAGGTCGGCAAAACAGCAAAAACGTCCTTTTTAAAAAAGGAATGATTCGAGCGCCGTCTTCTGTTCCTCTTTTAGACAAAAAGCCAAGTCTAACTCGTTCATTGTTGTGGCCAAAGCCGTTTTAAACAACTGGTGTTCATCCATAGCAATCTTACAATGTTTACTAATGACTTCGAGGTCGCAGCGCTGTTGTCAACTGTTTAACACGCCGCTGGCACGCCTATAACAGATACACCGATGTGATTGGTGCAGCTCGGCTACAAGGGCATAGTTAATGAGCAGAATTACTCGGTACCAGAGTAACTTGCTGAGCAAATTCAAATTGTGCTCTCGCGAGAACTCTGGATTTCCAGGGTACATAAAATGCAGTCTGTGACCTGGAACACAGACTCCAGACATCCAGGAGGGGGCGACCGTTACAACAACATATCTAGTAATTTAATATAGTCAGTGAATTACACAATACCACAACTAACAATGGAAGGTGAACTTCATAAAGTATTCAATAATCTGATCTATAAAGGACATATAGGCCAACTTTTATACATTTCACCCAGAAAAGTACAGACCACCCCACTGAGTCTGGGCCTTCTCTATGTTTTTCCTATTCTAGGGTCCAAATGAACTACAGACATTTTCTTGCTCTGCTTTAATTCTTGTTATTGACAACTTGATTGTTTAGTCTATGAAGTTTAATTGATGATAAAAATAATTGATAGCTATTGATATATGTCATTGATAGATTTTGCATATCCATTGGCACCCTACCTCTGTCTCTGTGCCCTGTACCTCACCCTGGCTTTCTGTATGAGAAATGCCACAGATAAAGATAACAAGTTCAGTCACACATGCTGTAGCTTGTCTTATGTGTGTTTGTGTTCGGTAGACATAGGGGTTTTCTTGCATGGGTAGGGGAGTCTGTCAGTCTATCTGTCCTCACCATGTGATTGAATAAGATTGAATTAATTTGCAAAGCACTATGAACTTTCTCAGATTTCCTGAACACATTTTGTTTATGAGATTCATTCTTCAAATTGTCTTTGTAAACTTTTTACAGACAGTCAAATATTTACTTTCTCTGGTTTCAATGGAAAATAAACATGGAATATCAGCCTGATAACTGGGCTGGGCTATAGTCCAGAAGAGGTGGAGTTTATAGTACAAACCCACGTTCTCCCCAAATTATCAAATGAATGTTATAAGATTTGATAATAGGTGGTCTTTTAAAGGAGAAATGTACAATTTTACCACTTGACTCTACATGGCTCCTTCACTTTGCCTGGCTACCGCTTTGCTGTCTAAACGCTTTGCTCTGGCTAAACGCTCATACACAGGCTTTAGATCCCGCTCGTGGCAATCGCGAGTTTGTGGGTGTGTCATGGAATGTCCATCAAGATATCTCGAGCTGGGTTTGTGAGCACTTCGCTCTTAAACCAGACCAGCCCATGACCTACACGAGAAGAATTTGGTGTGTGTTCCAATTATGGAAGGCATTGTTTTATACAATTTGTACAACACCCGTCACTTGTCTCAGACTTCAAACTATGGTACAGTGGAAGAGTTTAGTTTGTGTCGTCAGACAATCCTCACCCTCAAACATGTCTTGGAGCCAAAAAGTTTTAGTTTAGTTTAGTTCCTTTATTGTCCACGTGGAAATTTGTCTTTGGTTTCACTATACGCCACAAACAAAACCACCAACCCAACATAAAAATGGGCAAATGTCCCCTTCCCTGCCCTGGGGAATTGGGATTTTTTTTAGACCTGAGGGAGGAGCACCACCTATCATCCTTCCCAAAAACTCTTCCAGTAGCATTGATCTCCCATCCAGGGGCCCACCAGGCCTGACCCTGATAAGCTTTAAAGGAAACCTAGCAGTGGGATACAATGTGTTATGCTGCTGGCTGGTGTAGTAGGTATGGACCCCAGTCAGATCCCCTAACCATCAGGCCACCCTGCTGCTCTGAAGAATCAGATCTAGTAGCAAGGTAACACCCCATGTGTGTTGAAGCAGAAATGTCACTTCTTAGTTCAATGGACCAAAAGGAAGTGTATTCTGTGAGACAGTTTTATTTAAACAGCCATACACATCCACTAACTATAGTCAATGTTGGCTAAAAATAAATGGATGTTATTGTGGCATTCAAAATATCAACACGTATATATTTGGGTTGATTTTTACTTACAGCTGATTTGATTGACACACTTTCATTACCTACATAGATTTTTTTTCTGTTTAATGAAAACTGAACCATGGAATTACCTTCTTTCTTGGCCCATGAGTTCAACATCAAGTTGTATATTTCTTGATTAGGTCAGATATGAGTCATTTAAGAGAAAATCATAAGCATGATGCCATCTGTGTACTGTAGGGTAACATCTATCAAGGATTCCTCAAATAACATGAGCCTTTCTCAAAGGACACAGGGTTCCCCATAATTTGAATACATTTTTTTAGTGTGTGTAATATCAGAGCGTTTATACTGTTTTCATTGTTAAATCTATTTGTAAACACAGTGTTTCCTTCTAATTCTCTCCCAGTTTTGCTGAGTTTTTCCTGTTGGTGTATCTGAGATGTGTGGCTAACCACTGCCACAGAATTGGCTGGGATGATTTTATCTTGTCACATAACCACACACACATGGCCAGGAGCCCATAAAACAAACTCACTTGTAACACACACACGTGGACACATGCTAATTCATACCCACTGATAAACACTACACACACTGGTCAACAAGAAAGCTGTTTTAAACTCCACTCCTCGTCCACTCGTCTTCACACAAGAAGGAGTTCTAACACACATTCCACCACAACCCTCAACCCTCAGACAGGGATAATTCATTGCCTCATTCATCTTCTATACTTTACTCTTTGCAAACACACCCCAGAAAGAGGAGAGCAAACCTAGTTAACTTCACTTGCAGCGTCGCTTCGTCCTCTACTCCGTTCAGGGCTCTTCTGTTGACTGACTCAGGACCTGTGAAGAGCTGCTGTATAACTAGCACGCAACAGGCTCCCGCACTGGCTTTTGTCTGAGAGAAGGGTCTTTACATAACCCACATAACCAAGCCACATTGTCTAGCAACCAGCCGGCTGCTGAAGAGCGAGCGTTGTAAAGGGGAAAGAGGTGTGTGCTTGTGTGTCTGGGGTGGAAGAGTCTTCTAGACCCTGCCAGCAGACAGGGTTCTAGTCGGGAATCAGGCCAAACAGTTGAAATGTAAATGTCCTACGGTCTGGCCAGCAGTCACAGGCCCTGACACAGCTTTCTGCTAGCTAGATAAGCAGCACTAATCATGGCATCATTAGGACCTTTCACATTCACGAGAAGTTAGGAAATGGACGATAATTGCTTTTAACATGAACAGGGGCTGCTGACATGATTCTCTGTTCATTCTTTCTCTGTGTCTCTCTATCTATCTCCGTCAGTTGCTCTCTCTGTCTATTTCTCTTGGTGTCCGCCCCTCTCTTTGTGCCTGTGTATGTCCACAGTTGCTGTACAAAACATTGCCTTTTGTCAATGTGTCCAGTTAAAATGATAAGCCAGTCAATCTGTCCGCCTTCCCGTCAGCCCCTTGGAAACTTCTCAGGAAGCTGAGGTATATTTTGATAAAGGATGGAACGTGACACTGTATTACCCCTGAAATGGGAGCAATCATGAGTCACAGCAAGGAACTGAACTCCCGTAGGTTTGTTTTCAACACCCTCAAATTGAAGTGAGAAGCCATCATAGCCTGACAGGTGTCCTTGATAGTTGTGATCATTATAATGGCGTCGTCATTACTTCCTGTTCTGATGATAATGATCCATTAAGCATGGACCACCACCAATTCCACTTACCATTCCCCTCCTGCAACTGGCTCTGTGCCCCCATGGGAAACAGGAAGTCTTTATTACCTCTGTGCCCTGACACCATTGTCTCCTAATACACAAAGACAAGGTGTCCCAATGGCCACTGCCACAACACTTTTCCCGCCATTGTCATGTGGCTGTGAGGCTGTGATCAGGAACCTTAGGAGAGAAGAGTTGGCTGGGGATGGGTCAGCAAACCTGGGTTCAAAGGCTATTGGAAATCCTTCAAATTACTTGGAAGCCTTGCTCTGGAATGCGGGACTTCAGGAAGGGTAGATTTAGTCTTTTGTGTATGGGTTCTTAGAATGCTCGCTAAATATAAACTGTAAAACCTGCAGTGATCAATCACGCTCTCAAGACCTAAAGTCCTACAGGTAACGTAGGCTTATTCAGAGTTAGCTACTACGCCACCCATTCACTGAATGTTTTACAGAGTAACCAAAAGCTACACGTTTTTTGAAACAGGTACCATTATATTGTTTTTTTGAGTTTGTACTATTTGTGTATTGTGTCTGTGTTTTATTTCTTGCTGAGATTAGACCTCTCAGCTTGAATTCTCTGTGAAAATTAAATTAAAGAAATACATAAAAAGTACTTGAGATGGTTTCAAATAGTATTTAAACCCATCTACTATAGTGACAGATACTCTAGTGGCTTTGTAAAGACGGTGTGAAATGGGAGCGTGGGTATTAAGAGTCTTGCCCCAGTCGGGGGTCCATTGTGTTGAGTCCTGAGCCCCCACCAGACAGCATCCCTGATCTCTGTCATTTACATTAATAGTGTGGTGGCTTCTCTGTCCCTCATCCCTCTCTCTAGCTCGTTCCTCAATTTTCCAGCCAATGCAGCTTTTTTTCTTGTCCTCTTCTGTAATTGACAAGCTATACCAAACTTCCTTCTCTTCTCCCCTCTTTTTCCTCTGAGATGGATTTGCCCTGCAGGCCACAGGTGGCACCTTAAATGTAACAGAAAGGATCACAAGAAAGAGTGGAACAGAATCAATAGAATGGTCCAAATACTTTCCATGCTTTCCATGTGTTAAATAGTGTTCCAGTTACTACATTTATTATCAGCCTTCCCTTACATTAGTACTGTGGTGCAGACAAATGCTACATTCTGAATAATACTGTGCCTGCACAAACGTAAACAGGTAGGAATCATGAAATCAATCTTTCTTTTGATTAGTTTCTTCCGTTGTTAAGCCAGTATATCATTGCCTCGTGTACATTATAAGGCCTTTCTTGACCCAGTGCCAATGCCAATCTCCAGTGCCTTCCTTTTTACTATTGAAGTGTACCTGTTTGATGAGTATGTCACTCAACAGGTGAATTAGCAACTTCCGTTGAACAAGCCTAGTGCATAGGTGTCGGAAATCGCTAGCCTTTTCTTTTCATCGTCCTTGTCCGCAGGCAATAGTGGCGCACTTGAATGTTTTTGTTGGGGAGATTGTGGGTCGGTCGTGTGTGTGTACATACACGTATTTGCACAGTGTTATCCAGTTTGCCAACAGCCCTCGTGCAGTTGTCAATAGTGGAAGTCTATAAAAAAAGAAGCTCATTGACAAAGAGTGAACAAACAGCTGGAGTTTGCTCAGGATTTCCTAACAAACACTCAACAAGTAGAAAGAGTACATTTCATGGAGAGGGAGAGAGAAAGCATGGATGCAGGGGAAATTCGAGGGAGAGAAAGTTGGGCCAACCATGTATTGCTTTAATGCTGTGCCATGTTCCTCTACCCTACTAAATCCTGAGATACTTGCACACTCCCCATCCGTCCACAGCAGGGCAACACTCATGCATTCTAAAATAAAGAATTTTCCTGTGGTCAAAGCTACTATTGAAATGCACATCTAGTAGTTTCTGCTTGAAACTATGAAATAGATGTGCATTAATCACAGTTGTATCAACCCCAACCCTACCCCCAAAAAGTGTGGTTAATTATATTCAACATAACAGTGTATATTTTCTCTTGCTGTGGGATTATATTCTTGCTGGAACTTGATGTAATTAACACACAGCAACTGTACTCTGTGAGATGTTTGGCATGGTGTCGGGTGGTGTGTGTGACAGCAGCAAGTGTTTCTGCTCTACTGCAATCTATCGTCCAGCGCAGGATACAGAGTGAATGAGGAAATTCAAGGAAAGTGGAACCATGTACAGTAGAACAGTGGCTCTCAAACCTCTCTTGAGGAACCCCAGCTATTCCTTGTATCAACTTGTTAACCAATTTTAAAGCCCTTGGCTGCTGAATTTAGGTGAGCTACTTCAAGGCTACAACCAAACTGTGAGACTGCTGGGGCTCCCTGGGGAGGATTGTACAAGGTGTCCCTGGAAAGGTTTTACGCAGTGATTCGGTCCAGGGCCGCACTGTCTCTTAGGACCTGTTTAGACTACATCAATTGTTGTGACAATATTTTTACTGAAATTATGTTTGCATAATAGGCAAATCTAACTTTAAACCTGTAATGAGAATGTTGCTTAGTGATAAGTTGAAAAAGTGCACATGCTGCTCCTTGCCCCTAAATGATTGTGTTGCTTAAGGACACCAGGGCTAGTTGGTTGGCTAGGCTGGCTAGATATTTAGTTATTTCCATGAACTGAAGTTTTATTTCACTTGAACAACAACTGACTACATTGTGAAGTTAACAATGTAGCTGAGCCAGCCAGTCAAATCTCATATTAAACTAAATTGAAAAAGGTTAGGATTGCTTATAACCAGTGCAATCCACCCTACGTGTTCCACCAAATATTCGGTAGCAAGCTGTGGAGTAGATATTATTAGGCCTAATTTCTAAACATATATAAATATGTTTTATCTAAATAAAATGCTATTTAAAGAGACTCTTGGGAAAAACCACTACAATTTGTGTTAAAGTTATAGAATGTTAAAGCTTTTGTGCAAACTGAGTCTTCTTAAAAGAGAAGGCACTCGTCAGATGATGTACTGCCAATTTACTTCACTGTTTATGAAAGATATTTATACGGGCACCTTGTGATCTTTAAATGAGAGAACTCATCCATATGCTATTGTATGTTTTGATTTTGTGGTCTGGAGTGAAATTACAGTATATGAGACAGAGGAAGGAGAGGAACAGAGAGAAAGAGACAGAGAGAGAGTGAAGATTCCAATTCAGAGTTGGAAGGCAGAGTGATTAAAATTCATCCCACGATGCAAACAAAAGGAGGAACAAAAAAAGAGAATTCCGCAAGAGAAGGGTAGAGCAAAGAGGGGGTAAACAGACTTGGCTGAAGAAAAGATTGTAAGCCTCCCTTATAACCCAGCGGATCCCTGAACAGTTTCCCCTAAATCACAACCCCTTTGACTCATGACACAATTACCCTCATACACAATAAAAGAGAGAAGGAGAGAAGGACGGATGGATGAAGGGCAAGGAGAGAACATTTAGGAGAGAAGGACGGATGGATGAAGGGCAAGGAGAGAACATTTAGGAGAGAAGGACGGATGGATGAAGGGCAAGGAGAGAACATTTAGTAGAGAAGGACGGATGGATGAAGGGCAAGGAGAGAACATTTATTATTCTGGAGCCCCCCCCCACCAAGTTCCTTCATTGCTGAACGGGAGGTCAACAATTAACTCGATTACTAGACAAACTACCTAAGGGCCCTACACCCTACTCACCACAGCTCCTATTCCCTCTCGGGCCCAACACATCACTCACAAGAGGCCCCAGGGGCTCTTGGGATATCTGTGTTTTTTTTCATGGATCCCTTTTATTGACGAGCCTGGTCCTTGTGGGTAAATGTTTGGCCCTCTTCAGGTGCCCCTGGCTGGCAGTCGTTCTCTCTCAGCTCTGGCCAGACTCCACTCCTCCTCGGGTACTTGGTTTAACCTTTTCAAATGGTGAATGATTCTTCTTCCCCTTCCATTCTTTCATAAGAGCTGGAAGGAGAGGAGAGAGGGTGGACGAACGACTAGAAACCCTCTTTCATTGTCTGTGTTTCTAGTGGCTAATGAATAGGAAATGCTGGATGACTCAAAAGGATTTTCTTCATCCGCAGGTGAAAAGGTGCCCTGTGTTTTTTTTCTTCATTAATTTTCCTCATCTTGTATCTTGCTGGACTTTTTAAAAGAATAAAGGAATGAATTCAACAGCACCTGTGGCTGTCTGCATACTTCAGACCTAAACGTTACCTTCTGATACAGAGAGCAAACCATCAAATGTTGTGAAGAGTTCTAATTTAGCATGCCTCACTCAGGCAGTATGTCACTGGGTAAGTAAATGAGGTAAAAACAAACACACTGCCAGCTGTTTATTGTCACTGGGTAAGTAAATGAGGTAAAAACAAACACACTGCCAGCTGTTTATTGTTACTGCGTAAGTAAATGTGGTAAAAACAAACACACTGCCAGCTGTTTATTGTCACTGGGTAAGTAAATGAGGTAAAAAAAACACACTGCCAGCTGTTTACTGTCACTGGGTAAGTAAATGAGGTAAAAACAAACACACTGCCAGCTGTTTATTGTCACTGGGTAAGTAAATGAGGTAAAAACAAACACACTGCCAGCGGTTTATTGTCACTGGGTAAGTAAATGAGGTAAAAGCAAACACACTGCCAGCTGTTTATTGTCACTGGGTAAGTAAATGAGGTAAAAGCAAACACTGCCAGCTGTTTATTGTCACTGGGTAAGTAAATGAGGTAAAAACAAACACACTGCCAGCTGTTTATTGGGATTAGCAGCACTGATGGTCATTCACTGATGATTCAATAATGGCTTTTATAACTAAAGAAAGCAGACTTACATCAATGAAAAAGATTGGTCAAGCACTGTGTGTCACGTTCCAGGCTTAGAGAGACAGAGACAGGCGCGAAGGTACAATAATCCCACAGAAGTTTATTTCAATAAACAAAACACAGCCACGAGGGGCAAAAACAGGAGTCACTGGAAACTTGAATACACTTAAGACACGTAACAGGATGCATTGACCAACAAGGGAATGACAGAAACATGAGGGCTAAATACTAAAGCTA
>JACXGM010014690.1:0-21892 GCA_016801145.1 Umbra pygmaea | reverse complement strand
TCAACAGTCCTAAAGACTACAGCCATCACATTCAACAGTCCTAAAGACTACAGCCATCACATTCAACAGTCCTAAAGACTACAGCCATCACATTCAACAGTCATAAAGACTACAGCCATCGCATTCAACAGTCCTAAAGGGGTAGACATCACATTCAACAGTAAATAGGGCTAGAAACGAGATAGAGTACAGATCCCAGTTTCTGTTATGGGATTGTTTCCTTTGTGCTGGAAGAGAGCACACTCATGCTCTAACTAGAGCACAGTCATGCTCTAACTATGGCTTCCTGTGTGGTGAAATTCACAGTATTCACCAGTAGATTTTTCTTTGAGACAGAAATAAGATAAAACAACATTAACATTCTTTCAACATTCTTTCCTACAATGAAACCATGTCTTCATCTCCTTCTTACCTGTAGAGAATAACATGTACATTTAAAGTCATTGCATGAGCTGTGGCTGTCAGTGGCTGTCAGAAAGTTTTCCCTGAATCTCTGTGAAAGAATGGAAAAGAAATTGGGTGCTTTGGTACCCATAAATAATTCATCAATCCCACATCCTCCATCACTCCCTGTCTCCAGCTTCTGTAGCAATACAACCGAAGCTTTATTAGGCGCGTTCAGCCTAACAGCTCCATTCACACGATGGGGTCAATTCCAGTAGAAGGTAATCCGTTCAAAAGAGATATGAATAAATAACATACATTTGCATGTATTATTTTTTATTAAATATACACCGTTTAAATTTAATTGTTAATCCATTGAAACTATATTACAGCCTTTTTTACAATTTTATAGTATTGAATTGGTATTTCCTTTATTCATACTTTAAATGTTTAAATCCAATGTGGATCCATTCATGCCAGGTTCCCTACTGTCTACTGTCCTCTTTACTTGCCTCTCCTCAGTTGAACTCTAGTCTATTTTTTCCACCCATCCACAAATAGTAAATTGACAAATCTGATGGACGACTGAAAGCAGTTGATGACACAGCATAAACTGTAACATTATGTTGTCTTCTCTTTTATGGTCTAGAGTAAGGAGATCCTTCTCACAAAACAATACATTATCATGATAGATCTGCACAACAGACTTACAACATTCCACACAGACCTGTGAAAATAAAAACTCGGTCATGTTAAGTAAATGTAATAAAAAATATATATTTTTAATGAGAGTGACTGCCTTATTCAATGGGTTTAGGAACACTCAAGACTAATGACATAAGCCTACATGTATAAACGTGACTTAATTGAATCCATATTCAATGTAGTAGCAAGCATTTGGTTTTCTGAACAAGCTAATATTTGTCTTCTCATTCAGGTGTTCAGTAGGTATGTTGATGCAGGTCACAGCTGGTGCTTGTGCCTGCAGTGTTGACTTTTCTTCTCTGTAAATTAGGCCAAAGCAAAACGTAATCACAAAGTTCAT
Source organism: Umbra pygmaea (assembly GCA_016801145.1). Classification (NCBI taxonomy): domain Eukaryota; kingdom Metazoa; phylum Chordata; class Actinopteri; order Esociformes; family Umbridae; genus Umbra; species Umbra pygmaea. The sequence continues at coordinate 20,463 of JACXGM010014690.1, read as the reverse complement.
CTGTTTCTGGGACGCACCCTGTTTTCCGTCACATAGCAGAGAGACACACACAGCCAAACTGGGCTGACATGTTCTCTGGCCTGAAAACCTAGTTCTCTAACCCAATCCCTCTAAAGTTCTTTCCTATTTTTCTCTTCTTCTTCTCTCACTCTTCCTATAACCCCATCTCTCTTCATTTCTTTCTCTCTCCCCCCAAAAAGAGATTATATTTTAAAATGGCAAGATTAATTTTGTATCTTATCTACACTGACACATCATTACAGAAGGTTTCTTGTTCTATCTGTGGGAAAACATGGGAAAAGTTTTCCTATTTTTTATTCCTGGCGATTTGACAGTTTTTTTACTTTTTGTAGAAATAAGGAGTTATTATTTGGCCTGTCACTGGTACCTTTCTCTCTAATCTTTACTGACTTCAATCACATCCATGATTCTGAACACCAAATCTGCATTAAAATAATCATGCAAATAAAATTTTAAAACAATTGCATTTTTCTATTTCCAACAAACTGTCAGAGCAAAATTTTGACCATTAAACTTTAGTGTGCACGTTTAATGATTGAAACGAGATAGCGTTAGCTTCAGGGGAAATGCAGCGACATACTATTCTGGACAGTTGTTCAAATACAGTGACACCACTTCCGGCACTGAATATACTCTTGTCAAAACCACAACTGTACAGCAATCTAAAACAACCCTGTTACTAATTGATCATGTAAAAAAGGATTCAGGAAATACATGCATTGACTGATGGATTGATTGACTGATGGATTGACTGAATGATTTCCCCTGGTTGGTTGACTGACAAACTCCTCACTACTGAAATGTCCATGTCTTTATTCAGTGCTTTGCCTTGCCCACCGTCACACAAACTCCTAGCTGGTCAGAACTCTTCTAATGCCTTCGGCCTTGTACCACACGTGGCTACCATGTCTTCACGCCTGCCGTTACTTCTAACAGATAGATGAGAAATTCCGTTGTAATTAAGGAGATGTACAGCAAAGCTTCACCATCACTCACTGCCCTGTCTTTACACATCTGCTTCTGCATGCCAGTGTCCTTAAATGCAGCCGAAGGTCAACAAACGGTAAATAATTGTTAAAGTAAATTAACTAGCACATGAATGGGGCTTCCCTCTGCTAGTGACCCACTTAAATATTGCCCCATGCTTAGTCTTGGATCGCAAAAATGAAAAAAATGAATGTGATCTGTGCAGTAGATAGGTAGAGAGCATTTAATGCTCAGACACACCACCGTGTCACAGCTGTACTTCTAAACAGGGCGCCAGTATTAACATGCAAACCGGGTGAATACTTTTACATAAAGTATCAAGCTGAACTGTTGGTAGGCAGACACCTTTTTACGGGTGAAACTTAAACGTTTAAAACACATTGTGCCGAACAAACGGCCAATGAACATTGCACTTCCTTTAAAGGAGAAAGGAAGACCAGATAGGGACCCAAGACCAGTTGTTTCGGTATGGGGGAAGATCAGCTCTCTATGAAGGGGGCGGCGTAAACGGTTTCCTGACAGGGAACTCCGACAGGAAGCAGGAAGCATCGCAGTTACGGTAAGTCGTCCCTGACTGCTGTTCTTTTCATGTCACCAATAGAATTCTATTCCCATTGTAGTGCTCTGGTCATAAGAGCACCAGAGATAATTACGTTATTTAGGCCACATATTTTGGTTTCCTTAGTCCGACTACGTTTATGCTACTCTGTAGCCTGAGGCCTGGAAGTTTAATCAAGTTTTTTGTTCATAAAAGAATGTTTAGCCTTGAACAAAACATTCTGACCTCAGATGACTACTCACTTTATCACAGCATCACTGAGACATACCATTCCACTAAGAAACACACATGAAAAGAAATTGCTGAGGCAATAGCCACAAGCTCAAACAAGCCCAGAGTTGCAACACTGTCTGTCAAAAATCTCACGCTGATACAAAGTTGTAACGATCCACTGAGGCAAGCGAACTAAAAGCTTAATTGACTGGTTTCTCTTGCTATTTAAATCAGAGGGCCAGCTCGTTGGTGGTATAGTCTACCCCTCAGTGCTCTTTTCTGTTCACACACATCCGTCCTTCTTCGGTATGTTCTTCCTCCTGTTGGCTTGGTATTGAAGTACTGCTCCTAATTCCAATTGTCAGAATGGTTTCTGTTGTTACCCTTAGCATTTATCCGACACAGATTGTGGGTTTAAGAAGTCCTCAACCACCTAATTGATATGCCTTAACAGCAGTTAGCTTGGTTCTCCACCCAACCAGGAAGTGGGGGAGCTTCACATAGAATGTGGACTCCAGCTGTTGCTACATAAGATGGGAGCCCAAGACGTCCACCCCCTCTGACTCGACTGCAGAACACCAATCTGTTTTCAGTCTTGTTTTCAGGTGGACATGGTCAGAGACACAAAAGAACAGCCTAGAACAGTATGTTAACACAACAACTGCTAGGTGTTCTAAAACTACTAAATAACATTTTCAATTCAATAGGTGCATTACTGGCATGAATGAATGGTTGCCACTGTTACCAAAATAAACATTTATAGGCAGCAAAATTGATACAACAACTAAAACTAAACAAAACTGTAAAACAACTAATATTGAACATTTTACACAAATAATAATCAACATTTAAAGAATGTACATTATGGGCACTATCGTATCTCATCTTCTCTTTTTTTCAGCAGCAAGGTTTACTGTCTATGTAAGCATTTCATGCACAACGGGTCGTAGTCCATGACCAGTATACCACAGCTAAGAGCTGTTAAGCTTTGCGGAGTGCCTGGATACAATGCTTAACTGACACAGCTTAATACTCTTGGTTATTATTACACAATTAGAGCAAAGAGATTTGAGGTCATACCTTTGCTATACAGGCGTATATACCACCGCAATTAGCATTCAGGATTTAAACCACTTAGTTTGTAAGTAAATATGACTATATGCTGAACCTCTACCATCACATCTAAATATATATAACCACGGCTAGAGCGTCTTCTAGAGCGGTTTCAAGTCCACTCCTGAAATCCCTCTACACCCACGACTGTGTTGCCACCCACAGCTCTACAGCTCTATCATCTAGTATGCGGATGATACAACGGTAATAGGTCTAATTACAAACAATGACGAGATGGCCTACAGACAAGAGATAAGCACACTGACAATATGATGTCATGCTAATAACCTCTTCTTCAATGTAAAAAAAATATAAGAACTGATAGTGGACTACACGGTGAACAAGATGGAACACTCTCCAATCCTCATCAATGGCGACGCCGTAGAGGGTAGCAAACTTTAAGTTCCTCCGGGTTCACATCTCATAGAAGCTGGACTGGTCTCTACACTCATCCACGGTGGCTAAGAAGGCACGGCAGCGCCTGTTCACCCTCAGGAGACTGGAGACATTTGGCCTGTCCCATGGAGTTCTGACTGTGTCAGATGTGTTTGATGTGCCCCATCGAGAGTATTCTGACAGGATACATCACTGCCTGGTGTGGGAATGCTGTGTCTGACCGCGTGGCTCTGCAAAGAATGTGACGCTCAGCTAAACGTGTCATCGAGTCCTCACAGCCTCACCTGAAAGGCACCTACAACACCAGGTGAAGCAATAAAGCAAAGAAGATGCTGATGCCTGCCATCCAAGCAACTGACTGTTCCAGCCCATAAAGTCTACTAGACTCTGCCAGTATAAGATATGCCCACCCTAAGGTTTTTGAAGTAGTTGATCCTAGGAGAACCCCAAACCTTGGAACAGGCTTCAGGACCATGTGGCCTGTTGAATCCTTCCTGCCTCTGTTCTGTGCCCACCCCGCTGTGCCGGTGCCCACATTTCCACCTGGTGACTTCAGCTGTACCTCTCCAGAGCGCACCCGTTGTCCCTGTCAAAGACCACCGCATTGTGTTGATGCTACACAAAGACTATGGTCACAGCCCACCCATTCCTATCTCCATTTATGGACAATAATTGAACACTGTGGGCTGTGTACCTGCAGAATCCCCACCCAGTAGAGCCAGAAAAGGACTGGCCCCTAGGGCTGTGCGATGTCTGACTACACATAGTCAAATGGTCCAAACATCATTTTTATCCATGAAAATGGCATTCATTCTAAGCGCTACGAGGGGTGAATTGGCAGGAATAACACCTCTGAACCATATTAACACACATTAATTAACTTAATTAAAATGCTGCAACCAAATATCGCGGTCAGATATAGCTGTAAGAATGAAGTTGGCAGGTGGAGAACCTAGTGGAATATTTAAATTAATGTTTCAAAGAACAGAATGCAGTGGGAAAGCGCACATTTTATCCAACATGTTGCTCTCTACTGGAGTGAGTTATAGTTATAATTGTTGTAGTAAATACATTAATAAATAATAAAATGCTGGGTTTGACACCATGATGTTGTCGCTAAACTATTATTAAACAGGAGACACGCTTGAAGAGTATAAAATGACTACAACTACTTTATAAAACTAATAGAGCCATGTAGTAGGCAGCCTTCTAAATTATTTTAGACCAGGCACCGCAAACTGGTTGCGATCCGGCGGGAGTCATTTGGCAGTTCTTTATTTTCAGTCCAAAGAATAACGGTGATCCAGTAGGCTATATCTAAAGTAGTCAATTGTAGTAAATGATTTATAGGCTATATGTTTTCAAATGGAAAATAATTCATAAGAGCCAAATCAATTAGTGTATTACTTACAAAATACTTACAAAAAAAAATTATTACAAATCATTTCTTGAGTCCCTGTCATTCTCTGGTCACTTTATCCACTCATTCAATGCACCTTTAAAAAAGAATTTCCATGCCATATTTATATTATTCATTACTATTATTACTATTATTATTGTTTTAAAATTTCTTCATATTGTATATAATTTTTTTAAGCCCACGGGGTAGATGTGTCGAGCCATGTCACAAGAATTTCTCTGCATAGGATGATGTGATGTCATTCGATGCATATGACAAATAAACAACTTTGACTTTGACTTTGACTACTTTGATACACAAACACTGGTTTCCTTTATTTTAAATGTAGTATAAATGTCGCTTTATAGCTCTTGTGTTAAAGTTGTTTGTGACAAAACCTGACACAGCCTGACTGTGAAAAAACCTGACAGGATTCCGTATTACATTTGCCTATCTTGCAATCTTGTTTTGCGATTTTTTCTCCTTCCTTTTTCCAATATTATGCTGTAGTCTATTTGCAAAAATACTTTCTGAAATGGAATCCTATTGCACAGAAATACATTGTTAATCATTAAAAGGCGTAACTAATCTGTTATTAAATAAGATATGTCAGATTTCGTGGTACACTCGGCTTATTCTACAATTAATTTTTTTTGATCTCTTGCATTATTTCACTAGCCTACCACATATTCTTTTGAAAATTAAGACTATAGCCTATAGCAAATAAGGGAAACACCAGATTAGGCTGTTTGTCATTTTAGCCAGCTCACTGCACTACACGTTTGTGTGCCGACAGATAAGACAGCGCGGGTCAAGTTCAATTTTAACAAAACATAGTTTTTGACATCGTCACGTGGTTGCCTATCACCCAGCCCTACTGGCCACCCCCTTAAGTCTGGCCTCTCTCTAGATTTCTTCCTAGGTCCCACCTTCTAGCTAGTTTTTCCTAGTCACTGTGCATCACTTGTTGTTGCTTGCTTATGGGGGTTTTAGGCCAGGCATCTGTCAAAGCACTTTGTGACAACTGCTGTTGCAAAAAGGGCTTTATAAAATAAATTTGATTGATATTGGTAGTGATGGTGTTCATTTTCATTTGCACAAATTTTGGTTTTAATTATTATTATTTTTACTGCATTGCTGATGTTGGAACCAAGGCGCATGATTTTCATTGTGCATGCAATTACACTTGCGGTCTTCTGTACATGAGACAATAAACTTGAAATTTTAACTTAAATATGACATATAAAATGCATGTGCTAGAGCAGCATCTAGAGCTGTTTCTAAATATATGACAACCACCAAAGAAGCCTCTAGAGCTTTAGAGTATCTAAATATATTTCCAGTGCCATATGAGCACCTATAGCAGGGGTGGGCAAAGTACGGCCCGCAGGGTTATTGGATCCAGCCCACTTGAGGCGATTTTAAAATGAATTACCTTATAAAGTCCATTGACGCTTGAGAGCATCATATCTCCTGAACGTTGGAATATATACCCTGCACTAAAACAAGTTACTATTATTATTTATTTTATTTATTCATTTATTGGGGGGTTGGCTTTGTTTTTTACAATGTATAGGGAAATAGTGAAAATGTACACAGTGTTTTATTTAATTATTTATATATCCCCCATACTTTGTCACACTGGTTCTCAAAAACGGGGGGCATGCTAATACAGACTTCACAGTGATGCTGATCATGGTTTACATGTATTTTACAATAACAAACTAAAAATTAAAACAATCTTTTTTTGGCTCTTTATGACATCATGCATGAAATTCATTTTCTCAAAAGGTTGAGTTTGACTTATTTATCTTGTATCCAAGAGACTTCTGAATCCGAAACTATAAAGGTACTTCACTAGGACAAAGTATGAGCCTTGCAGAGGCCAAACTCTATCACAATATATACATGGTCTGGGCCTATATTTGTCTGAAAATATCAGTACACTATATTGTAGGACCTTTCTATATACACAGCAAAAAAACATACAAAAATGTTGATTAGAAAAACCACACAAACAAAATCTATTACAATCCACATAACGCACATTTCTTATTCTGCAGGATATACTGTATGTTCTTGCTATACTTGACTGACTAAATTAATATTATATCTAGTATGCTCTGTAAGGCGTCTGAAAGGAACAATATACTTCTAATATGGTTTCTGTGTCTGTGGTATGGTGTCTTTGTTTTTAATTAGTTTGTTGTTTGCTTGGTGTTTTTATTATGAACCCTAATTGAAAAAAACATTTCCCAAGTGGAACAATAATTATTGATTGATTGATTGACTGATTAATTTATACTTCCTGTAGTTATGATTTACTGTATGTTGGGACAATGCCTGTCACACCCATTAGTAATCATTACTCAAAATCTGCAAATTATACTGACACAGTGGAAGGTTGCATGCTAACACACATGCATGCAATGTCTACAGCATATCCTACATTCATTTATTCCTGGTAGCACGTGCCTTCTATGCGCGAAGTTTATGCTCCTTGTCGGGATGACTGCGGGCTATGAAAAGGGATCAGCCCAGCTAAGCGTGGGTGTTGAGAGTTCAAAGCGTACAAGCAGCACTTAATGGGGAATGTAGGCATATACTACCACTGAATCCAGCACATGCTACCAGACGTACAAAATATATTTTACTTTTGGAAGATTTTGTATCAAAATGATCATGCTTCGTTCCCTTAGGCTGTCAAAATACACGTACACAAAATACCCCCATCGCTGTTTGAAAGGCGTGTTTGAACTAGCGCTCCCTCTCGTTTTGCAAAGACAGTGGCAGAGAAACATATTGAGCAACAGACAACCGCCGAGGAAATAAGATTCTGCGTTGAAACAGAATGAACGCTTGCAACATAGAAAAGGCATGCATTACCTATGGTAGGTTATCAGTCAAATAGACTGAAAAATCTCTGAACGTTCAGAAAAGGTTTGCTCCATTAACCTACATCGACCGTGTTGACATCTATCCTGCCCAATGTGTAACAGGAAGGGTAGCGTGCCTCACTAAACATCTGATTTAATAATGAATGAAAGCGGCATTGCAAAGGAATTCGGGCACATCAATAGTATTGATAAAAAATGGCACAGGTATGTAAAATGCTGACCCTCATATCAAACAGTTGGGTTTGTAATCGAATGTATCGATTTTACAACGTGAACGAACCCAAGGAGAGGGTGAAGAAAACCCCGGCATCTGAACTGTCAACCTTGTCATATTTCTCAAGCAAAACCATGCAGTGAGAAAACAACAGCCAAAATCAACACGAAATCATGCACAATCTATTTATCTTACCCTCGCGGTTTCACACTTAAATCCCCTAAAACATCCGTCGATCGCGAGAAATCGTAATGGTCATGAATCTGACCTGCCCGTCATCGCAAAAGCACTGAATGTTGTTTATCTGAACATTGCTGTGCTGTCAGCGAATAGCCCACTCCTTCACTCCCAATGTCTCCGAGCTTGCGTGCATACTAGCTATCCACCCTATACCAAGAAGAGAGAGCCTCCTGGCGCATTTCTTTATTACAACACGGACACAACAATTACGCCCTGGAGGCTGCACGGCACATTGGAGCGTAATGCCAAATGTCCCTTTGTATTGTGCTTGAAACGTAAAAAAATGTGTTTATCAAATACAACCAAAAACGTTAATTTGAATGTAATATATGAAGTAACACTAGATTTTTAAGATGCAATTTATTATCAGTCAGCCAAGAAAATATGAAGTAGGCTACTGTCGCATGGGTTACTCCTGACCAAAATCTCTGTGCGCGCCACTGGGGTGTCCTCCAACTACACCAATGTAGCAAATTCGGAGGTTGTCAACTGTCAAACATTTCCGAAACTGTTCACCGTGTTGTTAGGTTTTGTATATCTTAAGTCCAAACATATGGTGACCAATCATTCTGCGTAGGCTTTATGTATATTGTATTTATTTGACAAAGCATTACTCTTAGCCATGACACCACATCGATTACTCCTTGCCGTTGTTGTGGCAACAGTGAATCATTAATCGTCATTGTTTATGGCATAATTTAGACCAATTGGTTTGCATCCAGTAAAGGACTTTGTCTCCATGCGGGAAACTTATTTCCATAGCAGTTTTTCAATGGCAGAGGAGAATGGACAGGATAATAAAAAATAAGTAAATAGTGCTTTGTACACAGCACCCGCTGTGGCTGTCATTGTATGCTTTCACTTGTTTGTTTCACTTCTCTGTGACAATGTTATGCCACAATGGTCCATGAATCAACACCAAGCCAGTGAAGTTCTGAGGAGGCATTTTAACATCTGGATGTTGACTAAATGACACTTATGTGAAATAAAAGTAGCCTAGATTCTACAATGGTATTTAGTATAAATACTGCTGAGCTCAGTCTTCAGCACTATACTTCCTCTTGGTATCAGTCTTCGCCTCTCCCGTTTATGATGTTTGAGAATATGCAATTAACTCTTTGACAACCACCCTGACCGAAGTTCATCGTCATATCCAAGCGGTTGACTACCTTCACACTTACGTCCACAGCTCATCTACAAGGATCCTTTCCTGTCTTTGGGACTGACGAGAGTAGATGTTCTCTGATTCATCTGTGATTGAAGCTGATTTCTAGTATTACAGAGACATCAAAAGGCAGTGAAGTTCTTCTTGTCTTCTTCTTCAGTGACAATGCCTTCCACCAAAAAAACTCTCTACTTTCTTGCGAGTGCGGCAAGTACGTCGGCCTCAGTGGGAATATTAGGATACGCCATGTCGACCAAATGGGCCTTGTCCATTCTGGAATGCTCTAACCTTGATCACGTTTTCACAAATGGCAGTGCGGTTGTACAATATCAGCTTTTCAGTGGTGTGGTGGACAGAAAATATTGTCCGGAGTTTGGAGGTGATAATAAATTTCAAGGTAGAATTTCTTTATTTGTACTACTTGTTCTAATACTATAAAGAGGGCTTCCATTTACTACTTATATGTAATTCTAGAAAATGTTCACATTTCATCAAGTGCCATTCTAAAGTAAAATTACATTTAGGATGGCAATGTAATCATTGAACAGAAACGTACATGTACATGTGTAGACTAATAATATTTACATGGATATACATATAAATGCTGTTCATTTGAACATGTAACAAAGGTCTGGCTATGCATGCCAGAAACATAACTTGACATTTTGTCTTTTTTGGTAGTGTTGGAAAGTTTGGCAAAGACAGGTGGAGTGCCCCAGATCTTGTATGCAGTGATGATTTTCCTCCTGGCTTTATGTCTTCTCTGTTCTGCTGGAAGTATTCTCGTAACACTGTACAACAGTGTCAGTAACCCTTATGAAACATACATGGGACCAGTTGGCCTCTACACATGCAGCTCCCTCAGTGGTAAGCTCTATATAGCTATTGTTTAACGAGTAAATCAATCAATATGTGTATCAACCAGAAAAGGATGTCTGTGAAAGTTCATTGGCAGGGGATCATGTACTGAAAGTCCAACCAGTCTGTGAAGTCACTACTAAAATGACTATCGTTTCCTTGAACATACTGTACAATGCTCCAAAATTTTTTAAGTGACACTCAAATCACACATCGGGACTCGATGAACGAAACATATTAAAGGTCAAAATCTTAACTGTACATTGTGTAATTCATCGACAACAAAATGACATAACAACAGTCAATGGAAACCCAAATTACCAACCAATTGAGGGCCGGATTCAAACTCACAACAAATATCCAAGAAGTCAACTGAAATCACAGGCTGTTCCAATTTGCGTGAATTTCATCACGGCAACTCATAATGAGACTCAGTAGTGTGTATGGCCTCCACGTGCCTGTATGCACTCCCGACACCATCTAGGCATGCTACTGATGAGACAGCAGATGGAGTCCTGGGGGATCTCCTCCCAGACATGGATCAGGGCATCAGTGAGCTCCTGGACAGTTTGTGGTGCTACTTGATGGTGTCGTATGCATCAATACATAACGTCCCAGAGGTTCACAATTGGATTCAGGTCTGGAACGTGAGGGCCAGTCAATGGTATCAATGCCTTTGTCATCTAGGAACTGGCTACACATTTTGGCTGCATGAAGCCAGGCATTGTCCTGCACCAGGAGGAACTCAGGGCCCACTGAACCAGCGTAAGGTTTGACGATGGGTTTCAGGATTTCATCTTGGTACCAAACAGCAGTCAGGGTACTGTTGGATAGTACGTGGAGGTCTGTTCGAACCTCCCAGTATGCCTCCCCAGACCAACATGACCCACTGCCAAACCGGTCTTGCTGGATGATGTTGCAGGCAGCATAGCGTTCACCATGGCATCTCCAGACACGTCTGTCACATGTGCTCAGTGTGAACCTGCTCTCATCTGTGAAGGGATTGGGATGCCAATAGTGGACCTGCCAATTCTGGTGTTCTCTGGCGAATGCCAGTCGAGCTGCATGGTGCTGAGCTCTGAGCACAGGTCCCACTAAAGGACTTTGGGCCCTCAAGCCACTATCATGGAGTCTGTTTCTAAAAGTTTTTTCAGAAACGTGCGCACCAGTAGCCCGCTGGAGGTCATTTTGTAGGGCTCAGGCAGTGCTCCTCCTGTTCCTCCTCACACAAAGAAGCAGAAACCGGTCCTGGAGCTGGGTTGATGCCCTTCTACGGCCCAGGTCTCCACGTGTAACGGCCCGTCTCCTGGTATTTCCTTCATGTCCTTGAGACTGTACCGGTAGACACAGCAAACCTTCTTATAATTGTATGGATGGGCCATCCTGGAGGAGCTGGACTACCTGTGCAACCTAAATGTGCTGCATGTACCACCTCATGATACCAGTGGTGACAGGGACAAGAATCAGTCTGGAAGGATAAGAAGATAGCAATTTTTTCTGTCAACCACATTCAAAACCTTTCCGTTTTTGGGGGTTGTCTTGCTGTTACCACTCCAGTCCACCTGTTTTCACTTTCATTTGCACAAAAACAGGTGACATTAATTTACAATTGGTGATGCTGGACAGTTTGATATCCGTGAAGATTAATTGACTTGGTGTTATAATGTGATGATTGCGTGATCCCTTAATATTTTTTTGCAGTGTATATATGTTTTTCTACACTCAACAAAGATTCAAAACAGGAGATTATTAAAATAAATAGTTATTTTTTCTTATTATTACAATTTTTTATCCTAATCCTTTTAGGATTTCTTAAAAAATGTATTAATAGAGATGATTGATAATGTTTGAACTATTCGGGCAAATGTTCCAGACAAAGATTTACATTTAGTTACATAATTATGGAATCATACTTAATTATGGCACAAATCTACAAAACACAACAGTAGCATTGCCTATCTAGGATTTCTGATCTAGGACAGTTGACTCTTGATCTGTCCTTTTAGTACATAGTGAATAAGATCATATATACTGATCTCAGATCAGGCCTCATGCTCTGAAGTTCTATGAAGCGTTTAGGCTTAGTCTGTTTCCTGAAAGTGGTCAGTTGATTTCTAGAGCCAAATGTACACCTGCTTCTAACATGGTCTTTCATACTCAGTTTGTTCTGATCTCAAACAAAACGTGTCTATTTGTCCTCCTACAACACTGGGCACACTCGATACAAATTTCAACGGTCTGTCTAAAGATTTGGGCACAATCAGAATGCGGACAAGAAACAAACAGGACAAATTAGTGTTCAGATGCAAGTATAAATGGGGCCAATGTTAACTGGTGTTATATTGTCTTCTCCCAGCATGCATCTCTCTCCTGGTCCTTGTCCTGTATGTGGTGATTATCACGCTAACCAGCATTTCTCAAGATCTGGTCCAGATTGATGTCGGAGTTACTATTGATTTCACGATGATCGACAAGTCCTCAGAGTTCCAGATGGGGTACTTCCTGATGCTCCCTTACATGGGCTTGTGCTTGCTGTCCATCCTGCTGGTGTATTTATACGAACACGCTGCCTACACTCACAGGCAGCAACAGCAGAAACCAACAGAAGACGCACCCAAGGAGATCATGATGTATTAGTTCAGCCATGCAGACATCAAACTAAACTCTTCACCAGTTAGATTAGCTCTGACAAAAAGTCTGAAGTGGAAAGATATGTGATTGGTCAGGAAGTATTGGGTTAAAAGAGATCAGATTCGGGCTACCTGTCTTAATGAAGCGCAATTCATCATTTTCAGCTACCTGACTGTAACTGCTTTGATTGATATCTCTATTATACAGTTATTGCGCATGGAAAACACACTGATTTTACACAGGCTGCCAATTTCTGAAAATTGTATAATTGGTCTTTTCAACAATCACACTATTTTCAAATCAGATCATTTTAGTGATCTAATTGGTCAACATTACAATTGCAAATGAACTACCATTGTAAAATCAATGTACATAACTACCAGACTCATATAACAGCTTTGATTTTGACTGGGGTAGTTTACAATACTTTTTTGGAATCTTTATTGTGCAGTGTAATGACTCTTTGAAAATGGCTTGCAATGTCCAAGGGTCTATATCTGGAGATACAGCCTGGCTTACCACATATCACACTGCCTCCAATCATAGGTTGTTTTAACTAACATACAGTAACCATTTTATTTTTGTTTCATACATGTCATAAAATTGTTATATTTTCCCCATGCTTTCTGTTTATATATTTATTTCTAACATAACAAACATCAGTATGTCTATCTATAGGACTGTAGGTGGATAGTTTTCTTAGCCAAATGGTAAATAAAATACATTCATCAAGGACCATTTTTAAAGTTAAATAATTAAAAGTTGTTGGTATTTTGTGTTTTATAATATAAAATGTTGTTAGTAAGAAAATCTTTGTCATCTTTTATAACATAAATCATCCATAGATAATTGGGGGTCAGAATTAGAAAGTGGTTTGTAAGGTTAATAATCGGCCTGTATACTGTAATATGTAACAATATTTATACATTCTGCTACAACTTGTGAAATGTGATGCTTTATTCAAATACACTTTGCCCCACATCCATATGAAACGGGCTCCATCTACAGGATAAATTATTTAGCCTACTGTACATTGCGGGAATTACATTTCTATATCCACATTCTGATGTATTTTGACCAATCAAACCAAATGTGAAGAATAATTGATGTAAAAAGAACAGATGCGATTGTTCAAAAGAACAGAATTTGTCTACCTGTTTAATTATTCTGCCTTCATAAGCAAGGATGGACGAAAACAAAACAGATCTAGCATTAGGAAGAACAATAAGGTAAACAAATTCATATGTATGCCGTTATTAATGCAGTGAGAAGTGCATTTTTGTTATTCTGTCACTAGGGGGCAGCAACACTACCCTCCCATCACAATACCCTTTTTCCCCAAAGTGAGAACATGACTATCTGCTGCCCTCTGGCTGAGGGATGGAGTATTTTTCAAAAAAAAATTCCCCCTTGGTTGTAGAAAAAAGATATGATATACAACATAAATTGTTTCGACTTCATCCACCTTTGCTATAATCATACTTCTTTACCCAAAACTCTTTGCACATGTAATAATAATCAATTCAACTTATTTAGTGCTTTTCAAGGCACCCAAATCTGGTTACATGGTGAGGGGGAAAGCCAACGTCATCCACCACCAAGGCTTAGCATCCACTTGGGTGATGCACGGCAGCCATTAAGAATGTAAAAGATTTAAAGCGATCAATAGAATGTTATTCTATATCTTGTAGTGATTTTAAATAAATAAAAATATAATAAAACAATGTTATAATAAATATATAAATGGCAAGTAGCTTCCTGTGACCAAAATCCTCAGGAAATATGTCAGTGATGAGCAACCAATCACATCACACTGCCATTTTCTCGGAATGTCTAGTAATCCACAATGAGAAAAAGTGGTGTTTCCTAAAGTGGGGTCAGTCCACAAGTCATGACACAGACACAGCTCTTGGAAGTCCACCCATGCATTTCATCTCCAACCCTATCTGTTCCCTCATGTCCAGGGATGAACTTTTCGGGCAACCACATTGTTTAACAACACTCCACATAATATTCTCTCCTCCCAGTCAAGGAAGCAAGATATGGACACTATGTATCCCAGCTCAAACAGTATTACAACAGTGTGCATTACTTAGATGCTCAGACGATTCCTCACGGTGGGTCGGCATCTTCTGTAGATCAAAAGACATCTCTCACAGCTGTGACATAGATGGCTTTGTTGACGGAAGATAAAAGAGGGCAAGGAGGTGTCCTATTTCCCATGATCCTCCTTTCTCGTAGCCATCACTCAGGGTTTGTCCGTACTTGCCCTGCCTTTGCAGCGCCCCTCATCCGCAACGCTCCCTTTACATCTCAACGGCCCGCAACACATTCTGACACCCGTCAGAGATACCACTTCTTCACAAGGGCCTTAAAATTTGAGGAGGACTGTCGAGAAGGATGCTAGCTCAGTATCGAGAAAGACAGGTCCCAGTTGGTAGAGCATCAGGGTTGTGGATTTGATTCGCACAGGAAGATAGTAAAACAAAATGAGAAAATGTATGCAATCATTACTGTAAATAGATTTGGATAAGAGTGTATATGTAATGCCAACGTGACAACACAGTGTGTCTGGTCTCTTCATGATGAATGCATCTTCTTTCATTTTCAAAATGACGAAATGATGAAAAGTACTTACAATGGATATGCTTAGGTTAAGGCTTACAGGATGTCAAATTTGGGTTAGGTTTAGGGTTGTGAAATTTGGGTTAGGTTTAGAATTATGCCAGGTCGCGATTGCAAATGAGAAGTTGTTCTCAATTGACTAACCTGGTTAATAAATAAAAGTCAAATAAAAAACGGAAAATAGATCAGTTTGATGTCAAACTAAGGTTAGGATTAGACTGAGACATATGGGATGCCAATATTGGTTCAGGATTAGATTTAGGTTTATATGATGTCAAGGTAGTACTGCCTTTATGACCTCTGACCTTTCATTAGGGGTTGATCTCTGATCTCCCTGAAATGTGCTTACTGAGCGGTCCTTATCACAGGGTCTGCTCATCTTGTCACCCAATAGGAAGGCAGTGTATTTAGTGGAACATTTTCCTTATGTGATAGAGAAATATCAATTATCCAAATTCAAATAATAAATCCATACAAACGTTCTTATGATCCAAAAATACTTTATTGAGCAAACATAAAGTCGAGCATCTTTTGCAGGAGAATACCAGAGACATCAAGGTCATACATCCCTTTTATATGAACCCTTATCATTTATGCCCTTTTCATTAATGCCCGCCCAAATGATAATTACCCTTATAATAATACTCAAAAGTTGTGCTGATTACACTGTTATTTATAATGCATTGATTAACATATCACTTGATTAAACACATGATTAATATATTGATTACATAATTAATATATTGCTAAATAATTCAAGGTGACACATAAAGGTGCAGGTGTAATCATATATGGAAATTCCACCACATGTAGTGTAATCAATACAAATACACCTCAATCCTGGATGAATGCCACAAGCTGCTGGGAGATCAGTAAAACCTTTGATCTGGAGGGTAAATAATTTGTTTACACCTTAAAATGTGTTGAGGCTCATTGATGCACGTGAGAAGTGAAGGCTGGCCCATTTGGTCCGATCCAACAGACCAGCTACTGTAGCTCAAATTGCTGAAAAAGTAAATTCTAAAAAGGTGTCAGAACACAGTGCATCACAGTTTGTTGCGTATGGGGCTGCTGTTTTGGAGGCAAAAGGGGGACCTACACAATATTTGGTGTATATGCAGGGATTAATACATTAGTAATTAATGTATTATCTGAATCTGTACCACATTCATCATTGCATCAGTTCTCCTGTTGATGCTGGATTATTCTTCTCTGTCAGAAATCATGACACAGCATGACAGTTGATGGAGGATAATTTGTCATCGTCATATACCTTGCCTTCTTAGAAAACACCTTTGTGTTGTGGTGTGCAAACATTGGTTGTATAAAATCAGATGGTCTAATTAGCACTAATCTCTTCCTGCTCTCTCTCTCCTGCGACCAGATCAGGTGAAACAAAGGGGGTTCCGAGCTGTCCCGGTGCTCCGGCAACTCTTTCTGTGTGACAGGATTAAAGTGAGAACTATGGGACCTATGAAACCCAATCTGCCCTGGTACCATGTTACACCTTACCCTGTGAACCAGAGGCTGCAGGGCTGGGGGTGGGGGTTAGGGAGGCAGGCAACACAAGGGCAGGTAAAGGCAGGGACATCCCATATAGACCCCGCCCCCTTCACAGCAATATGATCAAGGATGTGGAATTCAATCCCATTCCGTATCAGACAAGTAAACACATATACTGTAAACATTTTACTAAGCTGCTGAAACAATGGATAGTCAGTACATATATATGTACTAAAATGACTCATTATGGATCTATTTTGTCAGTTTGTAATTTTATCTGGTGTGTTTTGTGCTGTCAATATATATGCTCACTATTGGTTTTAGTGCTCTTAACAGTTATGTCTTGTCTCATGTTTGTATTTCTTGTTGTCTATCAAGTAACTTGTCCTAAATGTGCTGTTTGTTTCATATTTTTTGGTCTTTTGTTTTTGTGCTTTTTAACATCAAGGCCAAGGGACTACAGATGAAAAATAGCCTTTTTGGCTAATTCTGGCATTTTTAACCTGTGTAAATCATGTGTTTTATTAATTTGCACTGTGCCCTGAGGCCAGCACTTCCTCTTACATACACGCTGGTCCAAAGGTCTCCCACCCTGGTGCTGGAAAGCTACAGTATCATATTGTATGATTTCACTCCAAACATACATAATATAGCCTCATAGTGTAGCCTCATAATCTAGCCTCATAATGTAGCCTAATAATGTAGCCTCATAATGTAGCCTCCTTCAGCTTATCAAACAGATATGGTTGGAGGGAAACCAATCAGGACCATAGCCTGTAAAAAATATGGACGTAGTAACAGTGACGTCACCCATTGTTTCCTGAAAAGCTGTTTGGAAGGTCATTGTGTGGGATCGTCGCCATCCTG
Source organism: Umbra pygmaea (assembly GCA_016801145.1). Classification (NCBI taxonomy): domain Eukaryota; kingdom Metazoa; phylum Chordata; class Actinopteri; order Esociformes; family Umbridae; genus Umbra; species Umbra pygmaea. The sequence continues at coordinate 2,775 of JACXGM010014690.1, read as the reverse complement.
GTAGCGCGTCACTCGACGTCACTCTCGGATAACCAAAAATGGTCAAAGAGGTGGAGCGTGGGTGGAGTGTGGGTGGAGCTGAGGTGCCTGCTGATGCCATGCCCTACGAAGTGCGACACTACCAAAAAAACAAAATGCACAAACTTCACAGATAAGGAGCAGGTAAGTCAAGTTCCGTGACTGAAATGAGCTGAAGCGATAGCACACAGGACAAACCGCTAGCATTGACCACATTTTAGAGCGCCAGCACCACGTCTGTCACTCATTAGGCCGCGCCACCTAATTATAAAACTTTAGTAATTTAAACAGATGAGTTATAAAACAATTCACCCCCCAAGAGTTGACAGATAGAGGGAAATAAGCAATATACACAAAAAACATTCTTTGAACCAGGCTACAAACATTTTTATTTCTGCTGTAAAATTGGGCATTTTGCCACTGAGGTCCTTTGAAATTGCTCCTTTCTGCAGCCAGCCTCAAGTGGCCATTCGATGAATTGCATTTTCTGGTCCTTCAGGGTAGGCTTCATTTTTCAGCCTCAGAGTTTGCCCCTTGATAAGGACAGGAGCTCTCTAGGACCAGGGTTGAAGATAGGAGGCAATTACTGCAGTCGATTCCATGGGAAGATGTCCAGTATGATGTGGTTTCTAATGGCCATTTTCAGGTATATACACACAGCATATAAGCCTATTTAACTTGTAAAGCCAGCATTCTACACCTTCATTAAGATAATGTTGTAATCGTAGCTAATGGGTGGCAAATAATTACATTTTCCCATATGGCAATGCTAGCTGTCCATCGTAAATAATAGCATGCCTTATGGCAATGCTAGTTGTACATTATATAAGGTACATGTTATCTCCTCACTCACTGTTCTGCCTCTGTGTTTTGACAGTCTAGGAGTTCAAAGTCTAGGAGTGTATGTTGTTGCCCACATATAGTAGCAACTTACTTGTCATTATGTTAAGTCCAGTCCATGCCAAAAATGCACATTATCTGACACGTTTAAAATCACAAACCATCCTAGGATGTAACTGGTCTTAGTAAGCTAGGGTTAGCTATCGGCGGTCCTGCGTACTTGGTCTGGACAACGTCACCAGGTAATTGGGTAACAAGTAAATGTGGCTCATCTTTTAGCTAGGTTAAATTTTATGAGAAGGAATCATTCAGAACAATCAAAATTTGGGCCCGTTAAATTGCCAGCTAACTTTATTTACCATGAATTAAATGATAGAGTAGCAAATTCTACTCTAATGTAAACTGACTCCTTTCATTATCACAAAGATTACATCATCATCCCAAAAAATTGAGGAAGTTGAATATATAACGTTAAATTTGAGATGATTAGGGGTCCAGCGTAGCTGACCAAAATCATCTGAAATATGTCTGTTCAAACACAATGAACTGACATTTCAATTTTGGATAGGATTTTATGAATAGGAGTGTCATCAGAAGAAAGCAAATGACTGATGAAAATCAAATCTGTGGTGGATGATCAAAACCGCAATGTATCATGGGTAAATTAGGGTGACCTGGCGTCCCCGTTTTTCGGGGACAGTCCTCATCATAGAAATTAAATAATTTCTATGGTCCTCATATTTGGTGGCCTGTCCCCGGCTGGAGCTGTCCCCAGAAATGTCCCCGGTTTTATAATGGATATCTATGGCTACTACCATTTTGACTTGTTTTGGCCAACAGAGGGGGCTGCCCGCTATAGCAGCTAGATTCACTTTTCTTTTACTTGCTCGTGCTAGTTTTAGAGAAAACTGCTATTGGAAACTCAACCAGAAGCTAACAAATATCAAGTGAATCCACAACATCATCACAAAAATCTTTTTAAGCCAAGTAATCGTTTGTAATACTATCTAGTGAAGTTCTAATGTCACAATTCATCATATAGATAGATGATCTGTACTCTAAGTTTTCAAATAGGTTATGATAGCTAACGTTAGCTATGTAGACTAACTTAGCTAGCTAGCCAGGTAGATAGGTTAAACTGCCAAACTGGAATTTTCATTTCAGAAATCTGATCACCTTAGTGTAAATTGATATTCTGTTTTTATTGTAATGTGTTGATTAAACATTTGTCACTTGCCTGCAATCGGTTTGATCCTATTGAACGGGGCAATTGTCTTAATGAAGAGTTTACGTTAGACTAGTTATGGCAGGCAGACGAGAAATATCCATCATTTTAGTACTAGATAAAGCCTGACATGAAATTTAAATAAACAATATATATATACCCTAGCTTCTTTCGTATAGGATATGTTCTCAATGAAGCGCATCATTAATATTGCTCTGATATATTTTGTTCTCACACTCTGTCAGAGCATGTGATATTGGAAACGAATCTGCATCATCAATCTTAATTTGTCTTCAATGCCTGAGTTGTGGTGGGGGTGTGTGAAGGGGTGTTGGAGAGGGAGGAGAATTCGAAGGTAATTGTTAGCCTGGAGTTCCATTAAGGTGTCATTCCTCTGTTAACAACAGATAAGATCTCCTTCTGTAGAATCACCTGCAGCCATTTCCCCACTTTAGGCTGCCCCCCACTTGTCAGACCCCTCGGACTGAGGGACAGAGCTCGCAGAGGGGAGACAGAATTTCAGAGTGTTTTTATTCTGTCCACTTTTGTTATTTATTATTTTTACTTCATTTTTCTTATTTTCCACTTGTTTGGTCAATATAATCGACATTTTCCCATGCCACTTTGAAAGAAGAGAGAGGGAGAGAGGGGGGGGGAGAGGGAGAGAGAGAGAGAGAGAGAGAGAGAGAGAG
>JACXGM010014689.1:0-21896 GCA_016801145.1 Umbra pygmaea | reverse complement strand
TGCACACTAATAGGCCTACCACTCAAACTACTACAAAACACAGCTCTCACACTAACCACAAATCACTAACTCAACAACACTCCCAACTCTCACTACACACACTGCCAACAAACCTTATACCAAAGCAGCCAAAACTGAGAGGACCTTCACAAGGCAACCTCACACACCAACAGAGAGAGAGAGATTGATGAAAACAGGGGCACAGATATACAGAGGAAGGGCATGATGGGATAGCTGTTGATTGCTGAAACCAGGTGTATGGGATAACGGAGGGGAGGAGTCAGTGATAAGTGATGAATTTGGGCTTGATGAGGGGATCTGCACCACCTGTGGGGAAACATACAGACAGAGCAGAACAAACACACAGAAACACAGCAGAACATTGCACACAAACATCCAAATAACACAAGGTATGGCCATCTATGCTTTTACTAAACTGGGGGACGTAACACCCCCACAGTGTGCAGTCGAGTCTGTGGGACTGTCAATAGACCAGCTTGTGAGGAGCATAAGTGATGCTTTAGTGTCTATGAGATTAAAAGCGCAGACAGATATTGAGGGGCCAAACCATGCAGTGCCTTATATGTGAGCATAAGGATTTTAAAATGAACTCGGAACTTGACCGGGAGCCAGTGCAATGACTTTAAAATCGGTGTAATATGCTCATTTCTCCAGTCAGGATCCTAGCAGCAGAATTTTGTACACATTGAAGTTTGTTAAGTGTGGTTTGAGGAGCCCCAGCAGGAAGTGCAATGCAGTAGTCAATGTGGGAAAAGACAAAGGTATTAATAAGCTATTCAGCTACAGAGAGGGATAACATAGAACGTAGTCTGGCAATATTTCTGAGATGAAAATACGAGCTCCTAAAAATATACGAGCTCGAAAATATATGGTTATTTATTTTCAAATATATGTTAAGATTTTTAATATGTATGGCCATATATAAGCTTTCTGTATGGGGAAGGCTAATGAATAACGTAGCTATCTTATCTTCTGTGCTAACTAGCTTGGTGAGTCCTTTGTTCACATATAGCATAGTGCTGAAAGGACTTTAAAATCTCAGAGGTTGATGTCAGCGCACAGTGTGTCACACATACATCACCAATAGATCTGTCTTTAGATCTGATTATTCACAAGGGGCATCTGTCAGGAAAGTGACGTACATTACCTCCAGAGGTGTCATACGACAATGCAGATGCTCACGTATTTAGACCTTAAAATCTATCACCAACGCAAAATAAACATAACTTTTTCTAGATCTAGATTGACTCTATCGTAAAAAGGCCCAAGACTGCATGCTGTCAGTGCTGAATGATTACATTCTGGAGGAAGCGAAGAGCGCAACATTCCTGTACAAATAAGATCACACACAAACACACACACACACACACACACACACACAGCAGCCTTGTATATCGTAATTTTGTAATTAGAAATGTTGTCTTAATTGTATGTTTGCAATTTACTATACATTTTTAAAAATATGCTTGAAAAAAAAATCCAAATAGTTGCAGATAATACTTTTTTATTCAATCAACTAATTTATTAATCATTTAATTGTTGCAGTTCATTTAATTGTTGCAGTTCTGGAGCATGTAAACTATTAGTATCATTGCCTTCATCATAAAGCACTGTATGCTATGCTTCCAGTCAGAGGTTTGAGTAAAGACACTTGATACCAATTTCTATTTTATACATCATTCCTACAGTGTATATGTACTAGAAATATTAAGTACATTATTATTATTTTATGTTATTGTGTGTATATAGTCCACTGTCCACTTTGTTCTGATGGTGGGCCTCTTGCCCTGCCCATTTACTTCTGATGGCCCCATTTTGTGCTCAACAATACAGCTGCACATGTCAACTACAAGGGGGCACTGATGTAGATAAATAAATAAATTGTATGAGTTCAATAAAAAAAGGAAGGTTTGTGCAATACATATTCATATGCAAAGGTGTAGGTACCCCTGACAATTTCCATCACTGTCATTTATAAATATTTGGGTGTTTGGATCAGCAATTTCATTTTGATATATCTAATAACTGAAGGACATAGTATTAATTTGGTAGTGAAATGAGGTTTATTGGATTACAGAAATGGTGCAATATACATCAAAACAAAATGAGAAAGGGTGCAGAAATGTGGGCACCCTTTTCACTTTGTTGATTTGAATACCTGTAACTACATAGCACTGATTATTTGGAACACACAATTGATTTGGTGAGCTCATTAAACCTTGAACTTCATAGACAGGTGCATCCAAACATGAGAAAAGGTATTAAAGGTGGCCAATGTTAAGTTGTTGTTCTCTTTGATTCTCCTCTGAAGTGTGGCAACATGGGGGCCTCAAAACAACTCTCAAATGACCTGAAAACAAAGATTGTTCAAAATTATGGTTTAGGGGAATGCTACAAAAAGCTATTGCAGAGATTTAAGCTGTCAGTGTCCACTGTGAGGAACATAGTGAGGAAATGGAAGACCACAGTCAGAGTTCTTGTTAAGGCCAGAAGTGGAAGGCGAAATAAAAAATCGGAGAGGCAAAGGCAAAGGATGGCGACAGTCAAAAGCAGCCCACAGACCACCTCCAAAGACCTACAAAATCATCTTGCTGCATATGGTGTCACTGTGCATCGTAAAACAATTCAGTTCCCTTTGCACAAGAAGAAGCTGTATGGGGGAGTGAGGCGGAAGAAGAATTTTCTGCACACATGCTACAAACAGAGTCACTTGAGGTATGCAAACGCACATTTAGACAAGCCAGCTTAATTTTGAAAGAAGGTGCTGTAGACTGATGAAACAAATATGGAGTTATTTGGTCATAACAAGGGGCATTATGCATGGCAGCAAAAGAACAGAACGTTCCAAGACAAACACTTGCTACCCACATACAAATTTGGTGGCGGTTCCATCATGCTGTGGGGCTGTGTGGCCACTGCCGGAACTGAAAATCTTGTTAAAGTTGAGGGTTGCATGGATTCCACTCAAAATCAGCAGATGCGTGAGAATAATGTAGAGGAATCAGTCACAAAGTTGAAGTCAACCCAGGTCTGGATATTTCAACAAGACAACAACCCAAAACACTGCTCAAAATCTACTCTGGCAGTTATGCAGAGGAACAAGTACAGTGTTTGTGAATGGCCATCCCAGTCCCCAGACCTGAATATCATTGACAATATATGGGGTGATTTTGAAGCTGGCTGTCCATGCTCGGCAACCCTCAAACCTAACTGAACTGGAGATATTTTGCAACGAGGAATAGTCCAAAATACCTTAATTCAGAATCCAGACACTCGTTACAGGTGTTACGTCCCCTGGTCCTGTGAAGTGTTCTGTGTGCATGCGTGTGTGTTTCCTTGTTGTGTTTAATTGTCATTGTTCTTTTGTTCACATGGAGTGAGGAGTTAGCCTAGAGCCACTCCGGAGTATACATCTTGCCCGTAGGGGACTCCCTTGTATATGCACACTAGTCAAACCTGGTATGGGCCACCTACTGTTAAGTTTATGTAGGGCGCCTTGACCATGTGCCAGTTTAGTTTATTTTATGTGGGAGATAGGACAGGAAACGGGGTGGGGGGGTTTTGTTTGGTTCTTTGGTTTTGTACCCACCTATGACCCCATACCTCTTTTGCTGACCTCAGGGTGTCCTGTGCAGTGGGTTTGACATCCCACTCCCCCCCAGGGGAGCAGTGCGTAACACATGGGGGCTCGTACGGAGATGTCACCCTCAGTGGGTAACAACAGGCCATAGGAAGCATCTAGAAGCTGTTAATTGTGCTAAAGGAGGCTTTATTAAATATTGATGTGATATTTCTGTTCGGGTGCCTAAATTTATGCACATGTGTAATTTCATTTTGATGCATATTGCACATTTTCTGTTCATCCAATAAACCTAATTTCACTACTGAAATATGACTGTGTCCTTCAGTTATTTGAAGGACAAAAATTAAATAGCTTATCCAAACACCCAATTATTTATACGGTAAATCATGGAAATTCTCAAAGGTTCCTAAACTTTTGCATATGACTGGATTGATTATGTTTTGTGTAAATCTTTTAATATTGGCATTAAATAATTACTGACTATTTTACAGAGGACTGGTTTTCTGCAGTTTGTGTTAAATTGTGTTGGGATGGTTACTGAAACTCAGTGAATATGGCACAGCCACACCTAAGATTTTTTCACCAGCTGCCACTGGTGTGAGTCTGGCTTTTCAGCCATGACAGCCCTGTGAAACGAAAGCCAGGGCCAGACTGATACTTGAGGATGACATGTGCGTTGTCTTTTCTAAGATTTCTCCACGCCTTGACTACATCGTTGCCAGAAGCAGTCCTCACACTGAGTGAGCAGATTTTGAAACTACTGTCTTGACAGTCTGTATGCTTTTGTAACTACTGTCTTGAGAATTTATATTTATTTTTGTAATTTATTTGTACTTTTCTTAAAGAATCCAAAACATTTTTGTTAATTAGTCAAACTGATGGCACTGGCAACAAGCAGTTTCTTTTATTAAACACAATACAATGTGCACTTTTGTAATAATTTTAGCAAAAAGTTGACGAGTAAGATTTCATATCTCATGTATGGGGGTCCTGGACATTTTTATTGTACCTAGGGGGGCCTTGGAGGCAAAAAGGTTGAGATCCACTGTTGCCTACTTCCAGCAAGATTACTCACCATGTCACAAAGCTCACATCATCTGAAACTAGTTTCCTGAACAAGACAATGAGATCACTGTGCTCACATGGCCTCCAAAGTGAAAAGACTTCAGAGCACTTTTGGGATGTGGTGGAAAGGGAGATTCACATCATGGATTTTCCAGCACCTTGGTGAATCTATGCCATGAAGACTTAAGGCAGTTTTGAATGCAAAAGAGGGTCCAACCCAATTCTAGCAATCTAGCAAGGTGTTGTTTTTTAAGCGGTTAAACACGTTGAGAACAATTTCTCATTTGAATTGGCGACCTGGGCCTGTTTTCACAAAACATTTTATCTTACCGCTGAAAGTACTCCTAAACAGCACTAAAAGTTTTTAGCTAATAGTCTCCTCTTAAAACCTATTCCCAGAGCTGTGGAGATCAACTTTTAGTAAGAATTCTCTGAACTTTTATGATAAGAGTAAAGACGTTGTTGGCCCCATTACTATGGATGATGCAATGTTCCATGAACAATCTTACGTACTATGCCCGCTGTGATTGGTCGATAGAGAATGTCACTGAATCAATCAATTCATCAAAAATGAATTAAGCAATGCTCTAGGACACAGGTGTCAAACCGGTTCCACGGAGAGCCTAGTGTATGCTGGTTTTTGGTCTTTCCTTTCAATCAGAGCCCAATTAAGATCTAGACTGCCAGGTGAGGGGAGATCCTAACCAATTAGTGACCTAATCAATCAGTCAGGTACAAGGTAAAAGCAAAAACCTGCATACACTAGGCCCTATGTGGAACCGGTTTGACACCCCTGCTCTAGGATGTTTGATGTTGCAATATTGAAATAAAGATATTCAAATAAACATGTGGCCATAGTGCCACTGATTAAACATTAACTGAGAATTATATAATTTACATTTTAATAATTTAGCAGACTCTCTTATCCAGAGCGACTAACAGTGAGTGCCTATATTTGGAGAAACTAGGTGAAACAACCACCTTTCCTGTAAACTCCCACACTCAAAATAAACTATGCTGGCACACGATCAAGGCGCCCTACCCAAACATACCGTAGGTGGTCCAACCAGGTGTAACTAATGTGCTTAGACAGTGGGAGTTACCCTACGTGCAGAGGTGTATAATCCGGAGCAGGGCTAAACTACTCCTCTCTCCCTGTGAAATAAAAAGGAAAGAAGGGATTAATGTCAATAAGCAATACACAATACTAAATACTACAACACACTTACTCTACTAGGCCTCTCACTCATACTAATAAGCAAAGACAGCTCTCACTCCTACAACAAACACTAATCTACCAAATTTTTCACAAAACTACTATACCAAAACAGGCTAGAGTTTAAGCAACCTCACACACAGCCTTACACACGGGGGGGGGGGGGAGAATAAACAGGGGCACAGATATACAGCACAGAATGGCATGATGGGATGGATGATGAGTGGAATCAGCTGAACCGGATGACGGGAGATTACATTCTTCCTCAAAGGGTTTTTGCAACGCCAGTCTGTTACGACAGTCCTGAGAAGGTTACCAGGCCCAGTTCCCAGAAGGATACTAACCCTAGTTCCAAGAACGTTACCAGCCTCAGCTTTAAGATGGAGACCAGCCCCAGTACTAAGAAGGATACCTGTCACAGTGCCAAGACGGCTTGCCAGCCCCAGTTCAAAAATGGCGAACTGTTCCAGTTCCAAGATGGATAATAGCCCCCGGTCCAAGAAGGGTACCAACCCCAGTTCCAAGAAGACCAAAACCAGCCCTAGTTCCAAGATGGCCACCGGACCCTGTTTCAAGATGGCTGAAACCAGCCCCAGTTCCAAGATAGCCACCGGCCTAAGTCCCAAGATGGCTGCTACTGGCCCCAGTCCCAAGATAGATGCTACCGGCCTTAGTCCCAAGATAGATGCTACCGGCCCCAGTCCCAAGATGGCTGCCAATCCGAGTCATTGCAATTTTCCTAGCTTCCAGGCTAACATTCCCCAACCACAGCCAGTGCTGTCGTTCCACCAGCCGTCCCTGACATATGGTCAATCGTGAAGAACGCCAAACCTCTCCCCGAACCTGTCCCCAGGCCTTGCCTTGTCCCCGAGGCGGTGCCTGCCCTGTTCCCCGAGCCTGTGCCTTCCCTGTTCCCCGAGCCTTTGCCTGCCACGTTCCCTGTGCCTGTGTCAGCCCCTGTCCCTGTGCCGGTATCTTTCTCTGTGTCTGTCTGTCTGTCTGTTTGTGTTTCTGTGTCTGTCCAGACCCCTGTTCCGGCTTCTGTTCCGTTGCTGCCTCTACCCGCTGTTGCTGCTTCGGCCCTCTGGACTGCTGCTGCTGCAGCCTCCGCCCTCCCGTCTGCCGATGCTCCCTCCACCTGCCTGGTCTGCTCGTCTGCTTTGTCTTGGAGAGCCTCCGCCTGCCTGGTTTCCGCAACTACAGTCTCCTACCCGGGTCTTCTGCCGCCTGGTGTCCTATGGCGTGTTCACAGTTTGGCGCCTCAGGAGCTGCGCCTTGTGGGGGGGTTCTGTAACGTGTCCATCCCTGACCCTATCCCTTTTCCATAGTTGTTTTCAATGTTCCTATGTCTCATGTATGGCCAGCATTCTTCCCAGTGGTTTTTGGTCTCCGTCTTGTGGTTTTTGTCTTGATCAGTGTCTTATTCCCTTCTGTTCAGATAGTCATTATCAGTACATGTAATTCAGCTGTGTCTCATTTGTCTCCCTAGTCCCTCTGTATTTAAGTCCCTGTGTTTGTTTAGTTCAGTGCTGGGTCATTAACCTATGAGTTTGCTATTCCCTGGTCTACCTGTCCCAGTGTTTCAAGCCTGCATATTTGTGAGTAATTGAGATCTCTTCTGTTTAGTTAGTCTTTGAGAACTCTTCTGTTAGGTTAATCTTTGGTATGATATTTTGTTATAAGCATTTTTTTGTTTAGTATCAAGTACTTTTGGAAATACCATTTTGCCTGGGTTTTTTGTTCCATATGTTTTCCTTTTGTTCAACAAGCATTGAAGAGCTGTATACACTCCTATTACGTTCTACAGTTCCTGAGAAAGAATAAAACCACTTTGAGTTTTTACATATGAAATCCAGTGAGAGTACCTGCTTTATCCTACAAAGTGCTTATATAGACTAACAGCTGTTAAAACTAGCACTATGCCTAAGTTTACTCGTTACACTAGGAGTCCTAAAATGAGGAGAGGTATGCCCCATTATCCTTAAGAGTTTCTCCTAAATCAGCGAGTTATGAGCTACTTTTAGCCTTAAAATGTTTTGTGAATATGAGCCCTGGCCAAGATAAAAGTGATAAAAGTTACTCATGAATTACACAACAATATAGTACAGAATAACAATAATAAAAACAGGAATACAGTGTACAGGTCTTCAGAATAAACAATGTAAGAATTTGTACAGTGCATATACTATGCAGTCATTGGAAAATAGGGTCTATGATAGAGGTAGGTTAATCAGAATACAAAATGGCAGTAGATGGCATAATGACCAAGACTGTAGCAAAGGGTGTGCAAAACATACAAAGACAGCTGTGCAGGTGAGAGTGTGTAAAATGCATTAACGGCCAAAGTGAGCGGGTGGAGTCAACATGTACATTGGTCTGAGAGTAGAATTCATAGTAATACTTTAAAGATAGTTAGAGGGACAGTGGATTTGAGCTTCAAGACTTTTTGCAAGGTGTACCTAATGCAGTGGCCGGTGAGTGTATCTAATGCTTGATGCCTATAAGATACTGTGAGCCCTAATCTAATCCATTCTGAGACCTAGCTCTGTATAATTCTATTGACAAGATTAGTGCAGTGCCTGGTAAGGCTGGCAGATTTGAAAGGTACACAACCATTGCAATCTGGTTGAAGCCCTGTACTAGACAGGTGGGACTGTGTGCCAGACAAGGTCATCCAATGAACTTGAGATACAGTGCCCTTTAAGAGAGGACACCTAGCTGTTTGGGTTGGTCACAGGTTGACAATGTGTACCATACCAGAGGAAATTCACATTAAATCAGATGTTATTGTGCTATAAAAAAACATGATAGCATTTCTTATAGCATTCTACATAATGGTGACAAATTAAAGGAAAACATGTTTCATGGTTCAAAATGTGAAAGAACGGTCAGCCCATCCCCGGGACGATTGGCAAAGGGTGGACCCCTGAGATAAAAAAAAAGATTGAAAGCATTAATTAAAGGATAGGACGGCAGTATTGTGAAAATCATTATTAAAAACATTATTGTAGATTATTGCTCTTGATATTGTAATCGTGAATATTACTATTTTTGTGTGTTGGGAAACGGCACGTCATATTTGTGACATTCTTCACATTGGTTTTTTTAGTAGCATGAAAAACTAAACAGTTATTAAAATTGGGATTAAAACATGTACAGAAAGCGTGCAACATTCCTCCGTCACTGAAATGGAAGACTTCAGTCTAGCGCTAGCTCAATACGCACTTTTGCAAAAACTCCCATTATAATCACTGAATCTAGCTGTCTAAACTTCTAAATTAATCTCTTGTTTACATCGTATCTGCACTTTGTTGTTTATTATGAGAATTTGCAAAGAGTGCAGAATTCAGTATTGGTATTGCCATAGCATGCAAATATGCCAGCCAACCAGAATAAACTTTATTAGTCTAATTGGAAATTCCCTACAGGTTACATGGCTCGAAAGCACAGACTCTCCCATGGTGAAAAGCTGCACATTCTTTTTGCTAACTTCACAGGTGGCTGCTCAAGGATTTGGTCCTCATTTTAACCGTAATTTGTATTTCTTGTTCTCAAGCCAACATTTAATGTAGTGGCAACCTCCCGGCATGTTTTCATCTCCAAATTTGTTTCATCAGAGGGTGCACATCCAAATAGACTGGCTGATCACACTATAGATACATGTGCATACATGTTTGGGGTTGTTTTCGTTTTATGCGAAAAGCAAAAGCAATAAAGGTTATTTTATCTAAAAAGTGAACTATTCACAAGGATAGAAAATCATTATGAAAGCAATGCAATTACAATTTCAAGCAGTTTTAAGCACTTTATCCAAAATCCAAGCACTTTTCAATCCTTGAAAACACTACATTAAAATTCAAGCATTTTTAGGGAGTTCTAGTACCAGTATAAATTATGAATTATTGTATATTACTTTTTAATTTGTACATAAATCATGTAAATATTCTGTTATAATTTACCAAAGATTCACACCATAAGAAGCTTTCTTCAAATAAATTCTGTCAGAACGAACCACAGGTCTGTCATTATGCATAACTACAGTGTTAATTCTAGTCATTACGTAGGCTACAACTTGCAGTATCTAAATGCTAACGTTAGACCAGCCTCCCCCAGGTCCTATCATCTGACAAAGGTATAGTGAATTTGCGATTGCACGCTTGACCAAAAAATTATAGAGAAAAATACAATTGTTTAAAATAAATATGAATTAATATGTTATTTGTTTTGTTTTTATAATAATTAAAATATATATATAATATATATATATATATATATATATATATAAATAAAAGGACGAATGGGGGATGCCCAATTGTCACCACCCCACCACAGGTGGTGCACTACACGACCACCTAGGTTGCCTATGTCTAGAAATGCCCCTGATGTTTACTGTAGTTTCAGAGTCTTTCAGAATTGAGATAAGCTCAGCTGAAATCATATGGGATTTGATTTTCTGAGATGTTTTGGGTACTTGGACACTGGCACTGCTTTCTGGTGACAGATGCCTTTCCACACTGCTGGTGGTAAACAGTAAATCAATCTAGACCATTCTACATTTACTCCACCCCCCACCTCAATAGTGCCTCAATCCATAATGCCCTGTGGTGTTACATGTTGACAGTGAGAGTACCCTGAGGCCCACATTTTCATGCTTTATTAAGAAATGAATTTGACACCTGCTAAAAAAGGAAATACACCATGAGGAGACCACTTGTATTTATCCCTGGTAATATGTAGGACTGTTGCATGTTTTGATTTGGATCCTCTCTCATTGGCATCTATCTGACATTGCATCATAGTGCGGAGCAGAAAGGCAGGAGTCTGTTATAACATGAGCTTAGGCATGCTCTGGACTCCTTGTGTCCAGGCCCAGATTAAGAATTTAGAGGCCCCTGGGCACAATGTCTTGTAAGGCCCCCCACCCCACTCACACAATAAAGTTTTTGAATTTTTTGTTATTATTTGCTGGTAACACCCATAGCTTGTATAAGTACTGGATGGAGCCATGTGTGATGTCACCCATTGGTTTGTTAAGATCTGATTTAGGTCGTCAAAATTGCCTTTACAGGCGCAGACATCTTGGTTGCGGATGTGATGATTTTAGACTAGAGGGAGGAGTAATCTAGCTAGCTAACAGATATTAATTCGTATGCTAATGAAAAACAGTATTAAAACATAATGTAACATTACTTACCGGAAAAACTGCTTTGAGTGTCTTGTTGTACAACCGAAAGCCATAACCAAGCCCTAAACGCCCCTTTGCTTTATCGCAGATTTTAAAATCAACGAGACCATTATTCAAAAAAGGAACATCAGGATAAACTGCAGAAGGCTTAAATCTATCGATTGAGACCATATACTTGTTAGGAAATTTTTTTACTGAGGTAATAAATCAAGTATATTATGTCTTTCATTCTCATAGACTATTAGAGAAACCAAGCTCTTTTGCAACCAGACGTATCACCCCCAGCTGGAATTCAGATAGAATGCAGGTTTAAGGCACTTCCTCATTTGCGTCAATTTGCCAAACCGGATGCTCACACTGTGGTAACACCTCTAGTGAGCAACTAGCTGGCATATGCAAGCACATAGTGCCTCACCTTTACCAATCCAGTTCTATGAATTAAATTCTTCCATAAATCACACACAAACACATACACACACCCATTAATGTTTCCTTCCTGTCTGTCTCTCTCCTCTCCTGTCCTGTCCTCCTCAGCTCTCCAGGGGTTGCCGCTCTCTCTCCCCTTCTCCTCTTTCTGTGAGGAAAAGGATGCATACAGTATAGGTCAACCTGGAAAAATCTTAACTCAAGATTCTTCCCCAAATGTTTTTTAACTCTTCTTTCTAATCTTTCTACTTTCTACTAAAATAGTCTGCACTTATGTATTTATCACTTTGTTTGATGATTGAATGGTAGTAGACACATTACAAGATGATGTAAGTGTTCTGGTATAAATTGGTTGCTTACAAATTACAATTGCTGGTGTATGACCTGTCCAAATATTGACAAATGTACTATATGTAAGTCGCTTTGGATAAAAGTGTCTGCCAAATGCCCTAAATGTAAATATCAAATGTAAAACAAAGCAGCTTGTTTTTTTGTTTTTTGATAATACTATATTTCATTTAACCTAAAAACTTTGACGGCCACATCCCGCTTGAGCACCTCCCGCCAATACTGTTTCTCTCCATCTAGCTGCTGCACTAGTTTAGTGTTCACAGTCCCGCTCCCAGTGACAGATGTGTGCCAAAGCAATGCTAACATACAATTACAATGCACTGTTCTTTTCTCATGCTCATGCACACGTTCAGGGTGTTTCCAGTTAGAAAAAACACTAACAAATGTATTTTTCTTGGTAGAGAAAAGCATAAAGGCAAAGCAAAAAAAATTACCTGTAGATGGTGACTAGGCGATCCAGTTTCTGGACACTTTTTCCCTATTTGGCAGTTGACAGCACAGCTGATCAATAGTAAGGGAGCGCACCTTACCACCCAAACCCCCATCACGAGTTGAGGCTAGATATTTGCTCTTTCTATTATGAAAGGCAGCATGTCCACGACCGATAAGAACAGCACAAGCATCCTCGTCGATTGCCCCCCACAATGTCGGGTCAGACACCTGATTAAACCACTGCTTGCTGCTGCTGTTTCCGGTACAGCTAGCAGGTTGTGCTGCGCTGTTAACACTAGCCTCCTCGGGTCCCTGGTTAGCTTGTTCGTCATGATCTACTCCACATTCCGCACCCCGATTGTCCTACTGGGCCTGGCTACTTTTGAAGAATGTTTTGATAGATGGAACCTGTCTTAATAAATTACACCTCCCTCTCCTGTTCTCTTTTTCATTTGCGTTTAGTACAACCGCTTCTCTCACTCATTTTCTTGACTTACAATGATAGATCCCACAGTCCGCTCGATTCAGCGCAGAGTTATTTGATGGCTGTGCAGGGGTGGGTTGTTACGTCAGTGCTTTTTACACCTGCGCTTGACCAATTATATAATTCTATTTAAATGAATACAAATATCAGCATGCCTTTTTATTTCTGGTTATACATGGTGTCATTATCTGAAATGTAAATATTTTTTTCCTTTGCTTGGGCCCCAAGTGCGCATGGGCCCCTGGTCCTGTGCCCATAATGCCCATTGGGTAATCCGGGCATGCTTGTGTCATAATTTAAACCTCTCTGGTGAGCTACCACATGTATAATCAGAGAAACCGAAAAAAAAACCACAAGACTGCTGTTTTGTCCTGCAACGAGAATCAGTTAAATGCAGAGAAACATATGGTCAGTGTCCCCAATGACACCCTGTTTCGTACAAAGCACTCAACTTTTGACCGAAGTGCACTAGATTAGAAGGAGGGTGCCATTTGGGAAGTAAACATGTGCTCTGATACAGTGGTGATTGTGTTGACAGTGTATGTTCAATGCTGTAGTGTGGAATGAGAGGGAGGCAGCCTCAGATTGGAAGCTCCTATCTCCTCTCTCCAGCTGTAAGACAGGTCTCAGGGATCCGGCTCAACCTATAAATATAGCAAACTGCTCGTTTGTGCACCGTCCTCTGCCAAACCTGATTAAACAAGAAATAAATCACCTTCATGCGGATGTAAACACAAAACGATCAGTCACACATCTTCTTCCCTTGTGTGTGCTTTCTCTACAGGTTTAGGAGTTTAGTGGTATCTGTCAGCTGTGCTTGTCATGAAGCCTTTGTAGTATACATTTGACATACTATTGACACATCTTCAGCACATTCATGGTGAGAGTGAGGTGTTAGTCTGATGTGTAATTAATTAACAGTTGAGATCAATTAGATTTAAAGAAAAACATTTGTTCATATCATGCATATTAGATTAATTCTATTCTATCATACATTCACCAGCCACTTCATTAGGTACATCTTTTCACCTGATTGTTAACACAAATATCAGCCAATCACCTGGCAGCAAGTGATTTAGACATGTAGACATGGTAAAGACAAACTGCTGAAGTTCAAACCAAGCATTAGAATGGGGAAGAAAGATGATTTAAGGGACTTTGAACGTGGCATGGTTGTTGGTGCCAGACGGGCTTGTTTGAGTATTTGAGAAAGTGCTGATGTACTGGGATTATCACGCACAACCATCTATAGGATTTACAGAGAATGGTCTGAAAAAGGGAAAATATTTGGTGAGCGTCAGTTCTCTCAGCATCAACCATGCCACCAAGGTATGCAGACGAGCATCTCTGAACGCACAACTCATCGAAACTTGAAGCAGATTGGCTACAGCAGAAGAAGACCACAGCGGGTGCCACTCCTTCAGATAAGAACAGGAAACTGAGGCTACAATTTGCACAGGGCCTACCAAAATTGGACAATAGAAGATTGGAAAAAACATTGCTGGTCTTATGAGTCTCAATTTCTCAATTTCAATTGGTGTGGGGATATTTTCTTGGCACACTTCGGGCCCTTTAGTACTTATTGAGCATTGTTTCAATGCCACAGCCTACCTGATTATTGTTGCTGACATTGTCCATCCCTTTATGACCACAGTGTCCATTTTGTAATGGTTACTTCCAGTAGGATAACCTGCCATGTCACAAAGCTCACATCATCTGTAACTGGATTCTTGAACATGACAATGAGTTCACTGTACTCAAATGGCCTCCACAGTTACTAGATCTCAATCCAGTCGAGCAATTTTGGGATGTGGTGGAACGTCACATTCGCACCATGGATGTGCATCCTGCAGCAACTAAATGAAAAAGTAATGTCAAATATGGACCAAATTCTCTGAGGAATATTTCCATCACCTTGTTTATTCTATGCCGCGAAGAATGAAGGCAGTTCTGAAGGCAAAGGGGGTCCAACCCGGTACTTGCAAGGTGTACCTAATGAGGTGGCCAGTGAGTGTATATGAATAATATAATGACTGGGACATAATCACAAGTTGACTATTTCACATGATCATATTGCAGGAGGCCAGAATGAGGGAAAACAACAATAAAGATGGTTATCTCTTCACATTTAAATTACACAGTACATCTTTGTTTGAAAGGTCAGGTATTAATGAGAATGTCACGTCACATCCGGATGCACATCACTTTCCCAAGTGCTTGTTGTTGGGAACAGTATTCCCTCTAATAGCATTCCTCATTAACAAATCCAATATCAACAAAATGTGAGTATCGAAAAGCTGTTTCTTGTGAATAATTGAGCCATGATGTGATAAGCTGTTCAACTCCAGAATGTTAAACACCATTGAAGTTGTAATTGCTATTTTGCATTCTTTGCAAAGATATCTGTTAGACGGTGCATGATTGTTTCCAGTTAAGCCTTTGTGCTTTGGAAAATAATTTGGTTTAGTTGGATAAATAATTCATGGCAATGCAGAGATTGTTGTTTACACATTGTAAGACTGATTAGGCATATGCCGGAGAGATCTATTGATGTGCAGTCTGCTAAAGAGGAGATAACGCATCACCATTACATTACATTACATTTCTTTACCCCACAATGACTGGTGCTTTTGTCATAGTGTTGAATATGACCTACAGGCAGAAAGGGAGAATGCCCTTGGAGAGGTCCTGTCATGTCGCATAGTTCACCTGCCAAAAACGTCCACACTTTCATCATAGTGGGATTCGATTAGTTTAAGCATTCGTTGAAATGTATATCAACAGAATGATGAGCTAATGCATGGTCAACAAGCTGGAAAATGCCATATTGTGGACCCTGCTACCCAAGATGGCTGCCACAGGTCAGTTAGCTGGTTTAGCATACCTGACTTAGGGACCGTTCTTTATTTATGGAATGGACCCCCGGAGGAAAAAAAGTTTTTTAGTCTAGGGATAACCCATCTTTCGTATTCATAATTTCAAGGTGGCTTGTTTGGTGCATATTTTTCCATATAGGTCTCAGTCTCGGCCCCCCATTGCTAGCAGATGGGTCTGATCGATCAAAAATCACACTATCCCCTACCCCCACGATCACAGGTAGGTCTATTGTGAACAACAAGATATATACATTTTGCACCTGTATGTCAGTTTCTTTATTTAGGTATTTAGCAAACTCCATGATGACAGATTAACAATGCACTGACCAGGCAAGTACTCTACACATATATAGGCTCATTAACTGGGCATGTACTGACCACGTGAAGTGAGCGGTACTTGAGCGAGAGCCTTCTGGGCCGCACATATACGCTCAAATATCGCTCTGCAATCTAGTCAAACAGGGTCTGTAAATATTCTCACTAAAACCACCACTTTAATTACTAAATCATGGGGGACTGTAAGAATCTTTCACCTAAAAATAACAATGTGTCTGTCACGGTTCCCCTCCTTGTGTTTGGAATTAGAGACAGGCGCGAAGGAGATGCAATGAAAAACGTAGTTTATTGACTATGACTTAGGAAAAGCAAAACTGCCTCATGGGGCAAAACGGAGCTGAACAAGAATAAACTGAGAAATGGAACAGGTAACAGGGGTTGGACTGAAACACAAGGGCTAAATACTAAAACAAATGAAGCCTAGTGACAAACACCTGGGACGTAATCAAACACAGAGGGAAACCATGGCGACAACAGTATAAAACAGGAAGGACTATGGCATCAGATTTGTCAAAACTCGCGAGCGCGAAAAACATACCTCCTTGAGCAAATTATATAATTTCACTGGCCCAGAAGTACTTTTCGCGCACCAATTCAACTTTTTAGTGTAAACAGGCGAGCGCGAGCGTGAAACAAAAAATAGGGAGAGGGAAAGAATAGCACCTGCAAGTATAAAATGAAGCAGCACGCACACAGAGCAGCCAAATCACGCCTGCGAGTGTCTGATTTATGAGTGCTGGAGGGCATAAACACTTGCAGGTCAATTCTGCGCTCAAAGTTCATTTCTACGCACACAGAGATGATTTCTACGCGCGTGGAAGAAACTGACCTTTTGACATTTGGGGCGGAAACCAAGGGAGACATTGGCCCTCCTATGATTGGTCACTTGCTTTCAACACTGTGACACCTTGGGCTGGACGTTACATAACCCCCCCTAAGCCCACCACACCGGGGTGGGCAACACGAAGGGCCCAGGGTCAAGAGGGACAGAGGTCCCGGGGTCAGGAGGGACAGAGGGCCTGGGGTCAGGAGGGACAGATGGTTCAGTGAGTCCTGTGACAGGCAGTTCAGTGAGCCCTGTGACAGGCAGTTCAGTGCGCCCTGTGACAGGCAGTTCACTGAGCCCGGGGTAAGGCAGTTCTGTGGGTCCTGGCACCGGCGGGTCGTCTGTGAACCCTGGCACAGGCAGGGTGTCTGGGAGCCCTGACGGCAGGGGGTCTGGGAGCTCCACCGCCTCCATCGCCGGATCGTCCTCAAAACCCGGTGGTGGAGGTAACACCAGGCCCTCCAGGTCTTGTACCGCCTGGAGCTCAGGAGCAAGCAGAGGCGGGGTCCGGCGTGGAGCAGGCTGCAGCGGGGCCCGGCATGGTGCAGGCTGCGGCGGGTTGGCCGTCTTGGAGAAGTTGGCCATCTTGGGACGGTCGGTCATCTTGGGACGGTCGGCCATCTTGGGACGGTCGGCCATCTTGGGACGGTCAGCCATCTTGGGACGGGGGGCCCTAACTCTCTGATGGGGAGCCCTGGAATGGGGGCTAACACCCTGAACCGAAGGACTAAGGGCGGTCACTGGAGCCCTGGGGGCAATAACTGGAGCCCTAGGGGACAGACCTGGGGCCCTAGGGACAACTACTGGAGCCCTAGGGGCAGTAACTTGAGGCCTAGGGGCAGTAACTGGAGGCCTAGGGGAACTAGCCTGAGAGCTAGCGTAACGTGGGGGTCTAATACCCAGATGGGGGGCCCTATACTGTGGGTTACCGCACTGTACCTGAGCACTAGGGGAGCATAGAGTGCTAGCCTAGGAGCTAGTGGGTGTGCTAGCCTGGGAGCTAGTGGGTGTGCTAGCCTGGGAGCTAGTGGGTGTGCTAGCCTGAGAGCTAGTAGGTGTGCTAGCCTGGGAACAAGGGGATGTAGCCTGAGGGCTACGGAAAACAGGACTGCTAGCCTGGGTAGCCTGGGAGCTAGGGGAAGGGGATCTAGCCTGGAAGCTAGTGGCATTAGACAGAGACCTAGAGAAACTAGGCACGGAGCTAAAGGAGCTATCCTGATAGCTAAGGGAGCAGTACTCCTCTTCAGATGATACTGACCCATTAATGAGTTCAGGCATCCCCTCCTCACTGTCCTCCTCCTCTTTCAATTCATAAAACTCCTCCTCAGAACTGTATCACCAGCCATAGCCCTTACCAGTTTTCTGCTGGGGTTTTTGTCCCTGGAACACGGAGAGCACGCAGCCCTCCCAGGGAATAGTGGGGAAACGGGCTCCGGAGGAAGCGGCCATCAGCCGGTCCATATGAGCACTCAGCTCCACCGCTTTCGCCTCGATCACCTCCTCTTCTCCCATGGGAAAAAGCATGCTGCCTCTGTGTTGATGATGGCAATCTGCATATAATCCAGAATGTCATGAAGAGTGATCAGATGAATTTCAATGAATTGCAAAGTCCTTCTTTGCCATCAAGATGAACTTCATCCCAAATAAACCTATCCACTACATTTCAGCCTTGCTACAAAATGACCAACATGTCAGTGATTGTCTTGAGATCAGTGTGTCATGCTGATGGAGTTAGAATAACAGACTGGAATCTTTAAAAGGAGGGTGGTGCTTGAAATTATTGTTCTTTCTCTGTCAACCTTTGTTCCCTGCAAGGAAACATGTGCCATCATTAGTGCTTTGCACAAAAAGGGCTTCACAGGCAAGGATATTGCTGCTAGTAAGATTGCATCTAAATCAACCATTTATCGGAATATCAAGAACTTCAAGGAGAGAGTATAAATTGTTGTAAATAAGGCATCAGGGCCGCCAAGAATGTGCAGCAAGTGCCAGGACCGTCTCCTAAAGTTGATTCAGCTGCGGGATCGGGCACCACCAGTGCAGAGCTTGCTCAGGAAGAGAAGCAGGCACATGTGAGTGCATCTGCATGCATAGTAAGGCGAAGAATTTGAGGACGGGCTGGCGTCAAGAAGGGCAGCAAAGAAGCCATTTCTCTCCAGGAAAAACATCAGGGACAGACTGATATTCTGCAAAAGGTACAAGGTATTGGATGGCTGAGGACTGGGGCAAAGTCATTTTCTCTGATGAATCCCCTTTCTAATTGTTTGGGCATTCCGGAAAACACCTCTGGACAAGACAAAGTGAGTGCTACCATCAGTCCTGTGTCAAGCCAAGAGTAAAGCATCCTGAGACCATTCATGTGTGGGGTTGCTTCTCAGCCAAGTGGGCTCACTCTCAATTTTGCCTAAGAACACAGCCATGAATAAAGAATGGAACCAACACATCCTCCCATGAACAACTTCTCTCAACAATCCAAGAACAGTTTGGTGATGACCAACGCCTTTTCCAGCAAGTAGGAGCACCTTGCCACAAGGCAAAAGTGATAACTAAGTGCCTCGAGGAACAAAACATCGACATTTTGGGTGCATGACCAGGAACCTCCCCAGACCTTAATCCCATTGAGAACTTGTGGTCGATCCTCAAGAGGCGAGTGGAGAAACAAAAACCCACAAATTCTGTTTTTTTTTGTTTCTCTAAGCATTGATCATGCAAATGGGCTGCCATCAGTCAGGATGTCCCAGAAATCAATTGACAGCATACCAGGGCGGATTGCAGATGTCTTGAAAAATAAATATTGACTCTTCATAACCTTAATGTAATTGTCAATAAAAACTTTGACAATTCAGGTTTAGCCACATTGTGTATCCCTGAGGAATGTAAATACATCATTTTCTAAATACTGGTATAATATTGGTACATACAGTCATATGCAAAAGTTTAGGCACCCCTGACAATTTCCATGACTGTCATTTATAAATAATTGGGTGGTTGAATCAGGAATTTCATTTTGATCTATCAAATAACTGAAGGACATAGTCATATTTCAGTAGTGAAATTAGGTTTATTGGTGTTACGTCCCCCAGTTTAGTAATAGCATAAAAGGGCCATACCTTGTGTTAGTTGGGTGTTTTTGTGCAATGTTTTTCTGTGTTTGTATGTGTGGACAATATGACACTGTTAAGGCTATTGTGCTGAGAGCGTATGAGTTGGTGCCGGAAGCGTATAGACAGCGCTTCCGTAATCACAAGTAATCTGCTAACCGTACCTTCGTAGAGTTTGCTAGGGATAAGGAGTCCCTATTTGATCGCTGGTGTGCAGCTAGCAAAGTTGATACAATCGCTGCAATCAGAGAGTTAGTTCTGTTGGAGGACTTCAAAAATCACCTTCCAGACAGAATCGTTGTTCATCTCAATGAGCAAAAGGTGGTTACCTTAGCACAGGCAGCAGTGACGGCTGACGAGTATGCGTTGACCCACAAAACGGTGTTCAGCCCGTATACCACAGAGCACAAAACGCATACTCCACAGGTGGCTAGCTCTGGTCGCGACTGTAATGCTCCTCCATCTATTCCTGGTAGTCCTGGTAGAGAAGACAGGGAGTGTTTTTACTGTCACAAACGGGGGCATGTTATTGCTAAATGTGAGAAGTTGAGGAGTAAGCGGGAGTCTCCGCCCTCTTCACCTCCGCGTTGCAAACCATTAGCAATGGTGGTGAGCAAGCAGCCCTCTACACAGGTAAACCTCCCTAGTGCGTCACAGATCCCGCTTAGTTATGCTCCTTTTGTTTTCACCGGCTCCGTAACACTCGGTGAAGGGGTTAATAGTTCAGTGGGGGCTGTGCCTGTTCGTATCTTGCGGGATACGGGAGCGTCACAATCTGTGATACTCTCCAGTGTGCTACCGTGGTCTAGTAGCTCATGTACTGGTTCACGTGTGCACCTAAAAGGTTTGGGATTAGGTGTCAACTAAGTAAGAAGTGTTCGGTCTTCTGTTGCTCCCTTGTCTGTGGTCGGGGCGCAGACCGACAGTATTCGTCCCAGTTATGGCTTCGAGGGTGGCTAACCAGACCAAGCCTAGGTCTGTTCCTACAGCGCCATGTGAAAGGTGTGTGTGCGTGTGTGTGAAAAGGGGGGCGTGTCAATCGGGTGGTGTGTGTGGCAGACAGTAGCCCTGATGACGCGTCCTCCCTCTAATACTCATTGCTTGGTGTTGCTTGGTGCTTATCGGACAGGGCCTGGTATTTACAAGGAGCCCCATGGCATTTCTTCCAGGTGCAGACTGGGGGTTCGTTTGTTGCATAGGTGTGTGTGTGTGTGTGTGTGTGAAAACAAATCCCTTTGGTTTTGTTTTTTTTGGTGGGGACGTGTTACGTCCCCCAGTTTAGTAATAGCATAAAAGGGCCATACCTTGTGTTAGTTGGGTGTTTTTGTGCAATGTTTTTCTGTGTTTGTATGTGTTTGTTCTGCTCGGTCTGTATGTTTCCCCACAGGTGGTGCAGATTCCCTCATCAAGTCCCTCCATTCATCACTTATCAATGACTCCTCCCCTCCGTTATCCCATACACCTGGTTTCATCAATTAACCGCTATCCCATCATGCCCTTCCACTGTATATCTGTGCCCCTGTTTCTTCACTCTTTCTCTCTCTGTTGGTGTGTGAGGTTGCCTTGAGAAGGTCCTCTCCAGATTTTGGCTGCCTTTGTGGCAGGTTTGTTGGCAGTGTGTGTAGTGAGAGTTGGGAGTGTCGTATCAGTATTTGAGGTTAGAGTGAGAGCTGTGTTTTGTAGTAGTTTGAGTGGTAGGCCTATTAGTGTGCATGAGTGGTAGTGTTTAGTCTAGTGTGTAGTGCTTAGCATTTCTGTTTGGTGTATCCTGTGTTAACATTGTGTTCTCTTTGTATTCCCAGAGGAGGAGAGGAGGCACTTTGGGGAGGTGTCAGGAAAGACGCCCTTGGGCTTACACCACCCGTAGGGATACTCATCTGTTAAACACACTAGGTTAGATCTGAGCGCCCACTCTATGTATTTTGGTTAGGGCACCTTGATCGTGTGCCAGATTAGTTTAGAACTGTGTGTGTTAGGTTTAGTGCAGGTTAGTG